>PVIY010039768.1:0-22867 GCA_004026745.1 Myrmecophaga tridactyla
TGGGTTTTTTTTTTTCTGTTTGTTTGTTTTTTGTCACCCCTGCCCCTTCTGTGCTGGCACAAAAACTCCTAGTACCTTTAGCTCTTATTCGAGGTTTATCTGAGCTGGGGACCTATTTTCAGTAGTCAGAATTTGTTAGTTCTGCAAATGGAGCTTGGTTGAGCCAAGCCCCTGCTGCTAATAAAGTCTCTGTCCTTTCCCCTCTGGGAACTAGCCTGTGGGGGGGACTTAGAGTTCTATATGGAATCGCAGCTGGTTCAGCTTGTCCAGACTGGTGTATGCTGTGTGTCTGGTCACTGATGTGGCCCCTGCAGTTGTTCTGTATCGTTCCTGGCTATTTACTAGCTGCTCTGAAGGATGGACTAAATTCCATACCTCAGTGAGCTGCCATCTTGGAACCTTGATTAGAAAAAATAAATTTTTTTTTAACATGGTCAGGCACCAAGAATCAAATCTCAGTCTCCAGCATGGTAGGCAAGAACTATGCCACTGTGCCACCATTGCCTGCCCAGGAAAATTTTTAAACCATAAGATTACCTTACCAATTGATTGCCTAGAATATTAAATATGATCAAATATTTCTAAAAAGACAGGATTTTGCAGGGTATAACCTAGGGCATCGTTGACCGAAGACTAGTCTTTTAGTACTTGGGGCCCTTGAAAACTCATCTGGTATTGATTTCATCCTCACATTATGTGGTTGACATCTTTGCTGGAGTGAAGGGAAGGCTGGGCAGATGAGGGCTTTAGGTTCTCAACACCAACATCACTTGCTGTTTAAGGGTCATAGGGACCACAACACTGCCCACAAGGTCTCCAAAATCAAAGAATTATGAAAAAACAGAAAGTCAGCTGGAAGACCCCTGGGCCCTCTTGGCTGGGTATTTATTTTCTGATGCCTTCTGCATTGTAGATTAAGTGGTTAGTGCCTGTTTTAATTTCCTCTAACATCTTTCATTCCTTTTGTGGATGAAGATTTTCCTTTGCTTGTTTGTAGGGCATATTTGAATTGCTACATAAAGCGCAGGGCTGTGGCAGGTGACATTAATGAGCCAGCTGGTCTTTAAATAGCAAACTCCTATAAACAGAATCACCTATTTTATAGCCTGATAGTGAAGACGATTGTTCACAGAGGATTCTGAATGGCTGGGAGAACATTAGAAAGGTGGTAAAATACTCCCCCACCCCCATTCCTGCTGCAATGCAAGACTAAGAACACACATGCAGAGACTTCCTCTGGTTTGGATTGGAATCATCCCTCATGATGCATTAAACTCAGGTTGCACTGAAATGAAGAATGGCAAAGCCAAAATCTTCTTCTTGATTATCGGAAACTTAGTCATTTGTTCTCTGAGTCAGCTTAATGGTGTGTAATGTTCACGTCACATTCTTCTGGGGCTGGTCCAAGAAACCAGCAGGCTTGCCAACATTTCAGCAATGAGCTAATCAGCCTTTTGGCTCCCACATTTCTGGCTAGCAGCTGCACTGGAATGAATACTGTTACTGCATCAGACCAAACCCTCACTTAGTTTGCTCTTTTTTTTTTGCTGTCCGTCATATGCTGGACTTCTTTCTTCAGATGATCCGGAAGCTCTTCCTCCCCCGGAAAGCCTTCCCAGGCAGAGGCTCTGAGATGGAATGCTAAGAACTCAACCCAACAAGTTACTTACTGAAAAGTGCTGTCCTGTGGCTGCTGAGAATATCAACATAGATGGGAGGGGCCCTGCCTTCAAGGCACATATTGTCTAACGGGAGGAATAATACAAGTGCCCACCTGACATTAATAATATGAAATGTCAGGTGTGGGTCATCAAAGGGCAACAAGAGTGTGGCCAAGCTCTGGAGAGACAGGGCTTGGGAGAGGATGGGGAGTTTCAGCCTGATCTTGGAGAGTTTCTAGTATGTTGGCACAGTAGGGGCTGAAGGAAGAGCAGTTGCAACCCTGCCACCTGACGATTGGGGGACCTGGAGCATGTTATGGGGATCGAAGCTGTGCTGGAAGGGCCTCTGGCAAGGGGACTGGCCTGAGCTGCCATCACAAACACCACACAGTGGGTTGGCTTAGATAATGGGATTTATTGGCTCATCAGTTTTGAGTCTAGGAAAAGTCCAAACTCTTGATATCAGCAAGGCAATGCTTTCTCCCCAAAGACTGAAGCATTCTGGTGCTGGCTGCCAGTGATCCTTGGGGTTTCCTGGCTTTCCTGTCACCTGGTGATATCCTTTCCTTTCTCTTCTGGGTTCCCCCTGACTTCCATCTTTTCCATGTAGTCCTCTCTTACTGTGTCTGAATTTTTCTGCTTATAAAGCATTCCAGTAATCCAGAGTAAGACCCCTACCCTCATTCAGTTGGGCCACACCTTAATGGAAAATAAAACCTTTAGAAGGTCATATTTATAGTGGGTTCACACTCTTCAGGAATGTGGATTACAATTAAGAACGTGTCTAAATTGGGGTATATAATTCAGTCTACCACAGCTGCTGTTACAGCTGTTGTTATATTATTGCCTAGACTTCTGTTTTGTAACTTGTAGAGTAGAAATGTCCCAGAGATTAAATTGTGAGGCCCAGATGACATGACAGGATGTGATGGTGGGGGGCAGAGCGTGGGTCAGCCGGGCCCTGGTGTGTGATGGTCAAGGTGCCTGAGACTGCCTGGTGTCTCCTGCCTCCTCTGCTGACTCACAAAACAGAAAGAAAATCCTCTTTATATTGTGTACAGTAATAGACAACATGTCTGATGAAAAAATAAGCCAAGGCTGCCTGTCTGTCTGTCTTACTAAGATACTGTTAGCAAGGTAATGATCCCTTTGTGATTTTTTTTTAAAGTGTTTAGTGTGATGAGGGGAAAAAGTTTAAAAGAAAAAAATCAAAAGGTTGTTCTTGACAAGTTTGTTCCCGAGCATGAGTTCAAAAGACTGTTTAGAGGAAACAAAAATCCCATTCTAAGGTGAGGCTTAAAGGACCCCAAGGTCCCCCCCTTGGTTCTCAGCATTAATTGTGCAATGAGAGTGGTGGGGGTTGTGGCTAAGCAGCAGTTCTGCAGAGAGGGGCCTTGGATTTAGATGAGGCCAAGCCCATTATGGGTTAACCGGTGGTGCAGTGGGCCAGGCTCGATTTGGCAAGTAGCTCATGTGCCTAGGGAGTTCCGTCCCATCTGTGGTGAGTCCCTGGCACAGCAGGTGTCATCTTCACCCCCAGGGCCTTTGTCTTTCCTGCACCTTCTACCTGGAATATTCTTCCCTGCTCACCGGTCACCACGGAGAGGCCTGCCTGCTACTCTGCTGCCCCACCCCCAGCAGGTCACTCTCTAGCACCTCGTCCTGTTTAATTTTTTCTGGGTAGCAGTTGATCCCTTGGCATTTTATTTTATGTTTGTTTATTGTCCATCCCTTGAGGGCAGACCTTGGGTGGTTGCTGCTTATGCCCAGTATGATGTGGGGCGTGAGTAGGTTTTCTTCATGAGTGGGTAGAGGTCAGAGTGGTAGTGTGAAAGCTGGTGATGCGTGTTCTACGGTCGTAGAATGGAGAGGGTAGGAGGCCTTTTTCTGATGGTCTTTTATTTGTTAATTTATCTTATTTGGCTAAGGAGATGAGACTTACATTGTCGACGAGGAGAGTGTGTGCCGGTGCCAGGTTGTGCTAGGTGCCTGGCCACTTTATCTGCTGTCAGGCCGTGTTCCCTCACAAGCACCCTACCAGGGAGCTTCCGTGGCAGTGCCCCCTTAACAGAGGGGCACGGAGGCTTAGGGAAGTGAAGAATCAGATGGAAACCCCGCAGATGGGGACGTGGAGCCTGGTCTCGGTGCCTGCGAGCCTTGACCTTAGCCACTACGCACTCTGCCCCCTTCCCTCAAGTGGGTTTCTTTTCTTTTATTTTTCCTTTTTGTTTTATTTACTTTTTTGAGGTATAAGGTGGCATACATATAGTGAAATACACACACACACACACACACACACACACACACACATACATTTGTGTAACCACCACCCAGAGCAAGATAAGGAATGTTTCCAGCCTCCAAAGCTGCCTTCCCCTGCAGTGCGGTAACCACGATTCTGACCTCTGTCACCAAAGGTAAATTTTGTCTGTTCATGAATTTCATTTAAATGTGTCTGGCATATTTTGGTTATTATTATATCTGTGAGATTCATCCAAGTTGTGTATAGCAGGAATTTTTTAAATAGCTGTATAGGGTCCCATTGTCCATATGTCCAACACTTTGCTTGTCCATTCTGTTCTTATGCTGTTGGGCATTTGGGATGTTTCCAGTTCTGGCTATTAAGAATAAGGCTTTTACAAACATTCTTGTAGATTTTTTTGTTAGAGGTATAAGCATATTTCCCTTGCTTATAAACCCAGAGTTGAAATTGTTGTGTCATAGGGTTGATGTTTGTTTATTTTTAGTAGATAATTGCTGGACAGGTTTTCAAAGTGATTGTACCTGTTTGCAATGTATGATATTTCACTTGCTCCACATCCTTGTCAACACTTGCTGTTTTCTGTCTTTTCATGTTTACTTTCCTGGAGGTTGTGTAGTTGTATCTTATTATGGTTTTAATTTCCGCTTTCCTCTAAACTGCATTTTTCTGCTAATGTTGAACACTTCTTTATATGTTGTTGGTCATTTCATTGTCCTATTATGTTTTCACTCAGTCTTTTGCCCTTTTTTTAGGTTGGTTGTTGTTTTTTTTTAAAATTTATTTATAGTAGTTCTTTATACATTCTGGATAAAAAGGATACAAATACTTTACTATATGTATTGCAAGCACTTTCTTCAAGTCTGTAGCATGTCTTTTCCCTTTTCACTCTCTTAATGGTGTCTTTTGACAAATGTTAACTTCTTATTTTAAAGAAGTCCAATTTATCAATCTTTTATGACTAGTGCTTGTTGTATCTTATTTAAGAAACACTTGTTTACCCCATGTCATGAGAAGATATTTTCCTGTGTTTTCTTCTAGAAGCTTTATTGTATTCCTTTAATATTTATGTCTAATACACTTCTATCTGATATGATATAAGGGTCCAAGTTCATTTATTTTTCCATATGGATATACAATTAATTTAACTCCATTTATTGAAGGATTGTTCTTTCACCATGAATTGCAGATGCAATTGATGAAAGAATATTATAATTGTATCCCCCTTTAACCACATTCACATACGTATTTTGTTGCTATTATTGTACTCTTAATGTATTGTTGTGCTTCCATTACCACCATCCAATTAAAAAACTTTACAATCAACCCAAATAGAAATTCTGTACAAATTAAGCATTAACTCCCCATTCCCTATCCCAACCCAGCCCCTAGTAACCTATATTCTAGATTCTTACTCTGTGAGTTTACTTATTCTAATTATTTTATATCCATGAGATCATCACAGTATATATCTTTTTGTGCCTGGCTAATTTCACTCAGCACAATGTCTTCAAGGTTCATCCACATTATTGCATGCATTAGGACTTCATTCCTTTTTTACAGCTGAATGATATTCCATTTTGTATATATTTACCACATTTTGTTTATCCATTCATTGGTTGATTGGGATTAGCTTCATTTTTGGCAATTGTGAGTAATGCTGCTGTGAACATTGGTGTGCAAATATCTATTCAAGTCCCTGCTTTCAATTCTTCTAGTGGAGAAATTGCCAGGTCATATGGTAATTCTGTGTTTGGTTTCCTGAGGAATTGCCAAAACTGTCTTCCACAGTGGCTGCACCATCATTTTTTATTACCATCAGCAATGAAAGAGCATTCCTGTTTCTCCATCTCCTCTCCAACACGTGGAATGAATGTTCTGTTTTTTCTTTTAGTAGTGACCATTCTAGTGAGTGTGAAATGACATCTCATTATAGTTTTCATTGCATTTCCCTAATAGCTATTGGTATTGAGCATCTTTTTGTGTACATTTAAGCCATTTGTATATCCTCTTTGGAGAAATGTCTATTGAAGTCTTTTGCCCATTTTGAAATTGGGTTGTTTGTCTTTTTATTGTTGAGCTGTAGGATTTCTTTATATATTCTGAATATCAAACCCTAATCAAATATATGGTTTCCAAATATTTCCTCCCATTGAGTTGGCTGCCTCTTCATCTTTTTGTCAAAGTTCTTTGATGCACATACATTTTTACATTTTGAGGGGGTCTCATTTACCTGTATTTTTTTCTTTCATTGCTTGTGCTTTGAGTATAAAGTCTAAGAAATCATTGCCTACCACAAAATCTTGAAGATGTTTCCCTCCATTTTCTTCTAGAGTTTTATAGTCCTGGCCCTTATATTTAGCTCTTTGAGTCATTTTGAGTTAACTTTTTTATCTGGTATGAGATAGGGGTCTTATTTTGTTCTTTTGCATATGGGTAACCAGTTCTCCCAGCACCATTTATTGAAGAAATTGTTCTTTCCCAATTCAGTGGACTTGAAATCCTATCGAATTGGTCATAGATGTGAGATTCTATTTCTTAACTCTCAATTCAATTTCATTGGTCTATATGTCTATTCTTGTCTTAGTACCATGCTGTCTTGACCACTATGGCATTGTAATAAACTATAAAGTCAGGAAGTGTGAATCCTTCAACTTACTCTTTTATTTCAAGATGATTTTGGCTATTTGAGGCCTCTTACCCTTCCAAATAATTTTGGTTATTGGTTTTTCCATTTCTGTGCAGTAGGTTGTGGGAATTTTGATTTGGGATTGCATTGAATCTATAAATCATTTTGGGTGAAACTGGCATCTCAGTGATATTTAGTTTTCAATCCATGAGCATGGAATGTTCTTCCATTTATTTAGGTTTTCTGTGATCTCTTTTAGCAGTATTTTGTAGTTTTCCATATATAAGTCCTTTATGTCCTTGGTTAAATTTATTCCTAGATATTTGATTCTTTCTTTTAAATTTTATTAGCGAGGGCCACGGTAGCTCAGCAGGTAGAGTGCTCGTCTGGGTTCGATTCCCGGTGCCTGCCCATGTAAAAAAAGAAAAGAAAAAAAATTTATTAGCGAAATTACGGATTTACAGAAAAAATCATGCATAAAATACAGGATTCCCATATACCACCCTATTATTAACTCCTTGCGTTGGTGTGCTACATTTGTTACAATTGGTGAAAGCACAATTTTGTAATTGTATTGTTAACTATAGACCATGGTTTAACTTAGAGTTCACTGTTTGTGTAGTGCAGTTTCATGGATTAAAATTTTTTTTATCCTATTGCCATATATACAATATAACATTTCCCCTTTTAGACATAGTCAGATGTATATTTTGGTGCTGTTATTGTGTTTACGATGTCAGGCTACCATCACCACCATCCATTACCAAAACATTTCCATTGTAAAAAAAAAAAAAAAATTCCATTGTTCCAAAAGTAAAAAGAACACCTAGAACATCCCATTTCCCCCAGCCCCCTTATTTTTTGTCTATTTTTCCTTATTCTTCTGTCCTTACACTAGATAAAAGGAGTGTCAGTTACAAGGTTTTCACAATCACACGGACAGATCTTAAACGCCCTATAGTTATTCAGTAATCTTCAAGAATCGTGGCTGTTGGATTACACTTTCAGTTATTTCCCTCTACCTACTTCAATATACCAAAAAATTGGAAAAGGTTATGTGTATATTGCATAAGAATAACCTCTAGAATGACCTCTCAACTATTTGAAATATCTCAGCCACTGAAATTTTATTTTGTTTTTCTTTCCTCATTTGGTCAGAAGGCTCTCTCACTCCCATGTTGCCAGGATGATTTATACCCCTGGGAGTCATGTCCCATGTAGCGGTAATAGAAGTTGGTTCACCTACGGAGCTGGCTTAGAAAGGGAGGCTACATTTGAGCAACAAAAGAGGTTCTCTGGGGTTGACACTTAAGCATAATCATAAGTAGGCTTAGGCTTAGTTTCTCCTTTGCAGGAATAAGTTTCATAAGGGCTAACCTCAAGATTGAGGGCTTGGCCCATCCAATTGGCAGTCCCAAATGCTTGTGAGAATATCAGGTCTTCCTCAGGTGGGGCAGTTTAATAGTTCCACCTTTTCCCCAGTCCCTTAAGGGAACTTTGTAAATATTTCTTAATTTTCTGCCCAGATTACTCTAGGATGTATCAGGGCATCACACCGGCAGGCTGTACAAACTAACAAATCTCACTTCTTATTCAAGGTTCCATATAATTATGGTGTTCAAAATAATCTGACCATAGAAATCAAATTTTATGCTGTGCTACCAAAAATTTAAATTTTGCACCAAATAAACATCTCTTCTTTTGGTCTCTCACAGAAGATGAAGTTTTAAAATTCAGTCAGTATTAACTCTTACCTTTTAGTCTGATTTACCTTTGTCTTATCAGGATCAGCTTCATTCATATCTCTAATTGAAGTCTGATCACTTTTTCAGTGTTTTTAACGGTTTGCTACTGGGTAATGCTGAATTTTATAATTACGGAACTCAAATAGGTCTGAGTCTCAGGTGTTACACAAATACCTGAAGTTCCAGGGAATGACCAGGTTATACACAAAGAACTCAGTATTTCAGAATTTAGTAATTACACTTACAACTCGGGAATAGATGTGACTGCTGTAAGATCTTACAATCTTATCCCTATGTATTTTAATTCTTTAAGTTGCTATTGTAAATGGATTTTTTTTCTTGATTTCCTCCTCAGATTGCTCATTACTAGCATATAGATGCATTACTGATTATTGCATATTGTTCTTGTACTCTACTACTTTGCTGAATTCCTTTAGTAACTCTGGTAACTTTGTTGTAGATTTTTCAGGACATTCTATATATAGGATCATGTCATCTGCAAATAGTGAAAGTTTTAGTTCTTCCTTTCCAATTTGGATGCCTTTTATTTCTTTTTCCTGCCTAATGTTCTGGCAAGAACTTCCAGTACAATGTGGAATAACAGCCTTGACAGTGGGCATCATTGTCTTGTACCAGATTTTAGAGGGAAAGCTTTCAGTATGATGTTAGCTGTGGGTTTTTCATATATGCCTTTAATCATGTTGAGGAACTTCCCTTCTAGTCTTGTTTTTCAGTGTTTTTATCAGGAAAGGATACTGGATTTTGCCAAATGGCTTTTCTATGTTAGTTGAGATGATCATTTCCCCCCTTCTTTTTTTAATGTGTTATTACATTAATTGATTTTCTTATGTTGAACCACCCTGCCGCACCTGAAATGAAACCCACTTGATCATGAGGTATAATTCTTTTAATGTCCTATTGGATTCGGTTTTCAGGTTTTTGTTGAGGATTTTTGCATGGGTTTGTAAATTTATTTTCTTTTAGTATCTTTATCTAGCTTTGGTGTTAGGGTGATGTTGGTTTCATAGAATGAGTTAGGGAGTATTTCCTCCTCTTCAATTCTTTGGAAGTGTTTGAGCAGGATTGGTATGAATTCTTCTTGGAATGATTGGTAGATTTCACCAGTGAAGCCATCTGGTCCTGGGCTTTTCTTTTTGGGAGGATTTTGATGACTGATTCAATTTCTTTACCTGTAATTGGTCTGTTGAGGTCTTTTATTTCTTCCTAGAGTCAGAGTGGGTTGTTCAAGTCTAATTTGTTGGTATACAAATTCAAGGAATTTGTCATTTCATCTATATTGTCTAATTTGTTGGTTTACCATTGTTTATAGTATCCTCTTATGCTCTTTTTTATTCCTGTGGAGTCTGTGTTAACACACCCCACCTCATTTCTGATTTTATTTATTTGCATCTTCTCTCTTTTTGTCTTTGTTAGTCTCGCTAACGGTGTGTCAGTTTTAGTGATCTGAAAGTACCAACTTTTGGTTTTGTTATTTCTGTGTTTTTTTTTAGTTCTCAATTTCAGTTTTTTTCTGCTCTAATGTTTGTTATTTTTTTCCTTGTTGCTTCCTCTGGGTGTGCACGTAGGTCTTTGATTTTAGCTCTTTCTTCTCTTTTAATTTAAGTGTTTAGGGCTATAGATTTCCCTCAGCACTGTCTTCACTGCATCCCATAATCTTGATATGTTATGCTCTCATTTTCATTGTCTCAGGATATTTACTGATTTCCCTCGGTATTTCTTCTTTGACCCACTGATTGTTTAAGAGTGTGTTATTTAACTGCCATATATATTTGGATTTTCCAGTTCTTTGCCTGTTATTGATTTCCAGCTTTATTCTATTACAGTCAGAGAAGATGCTTTGTATAATTCAATCTTTTAAAATTTATTAAGACTTTTTTTGGTGTCCCAACATGCAGCCTATACTGGAGACTGATACATGTGCACTTGAGAAGAGTGTATAACCTGCTGTTTTTGGATGTAATGTTCTTATATATGTATGTTAGGTCTAGTTTGTTTATGATAAATTCAAGTTCTCAGTCTCCTTATTTATATTCTGTCAAGAAGTTCTGTCTGTTGATGAATGTTGTGTGTTGAAGTCTCCAACTGTTATTGTAGAGACATCTGTTTCTCCCTTGCCAGTGTTTGCCTCATGTATTTTGGGGCACTGTGGTTAGGTGCATAAATATTTATGATTGTTATTTCTTCTTGGTGGATTGACCCTTTTATTAATATATAATGTCCTTCTTTGTCTCTTGTAACAACTTTTGACATAAAGTCTGTTTTGTCCAATATTAGTATAGCTAAGCTACCCCAGCTCTTTTTTGATTACTATTTGCATGGACTATCTTTTCCCAGTCTTTCACTTTCAACCTATTTGTGTCTTTATGTCTAAGGTGAGTCTCTTATAAACAATATATAATTGAATCATGCTTTTTTAAAAAACCCATTTTGTACTCTTTGTCTTTTAATTGGGAAGTTTAATCCATTAACATTCAGCGCCATTATTATAAAAGCAATACTTCAGCCATTTTGTTCTTTGGCTTTTTATAAATATCTTTTTTTGCCTTTCTTTCCCTTTATTGAAATCTCCTTTTCTCTTTAGTCTGTGTTTTGTGATATATCTGACTGACCCCTTCCAAATTTCTATTTCTGTATGTTTTAAAAATAAGGGTAAGGCAAGATGGTGGCATGGTGAGGGGTCTGTACTCGAGGGTGGCTGGTGAATGGCTGGTAACTGAGTGAAGCAACTCTTTGGGGGACTTAAGTGACTGGTTGCACATTGTGCACTGATCAGGAATGGGTGGAATGGTCTGGATCCTGCTCAGAACTGTGTCTCCCAAGCTGTGGTTGCAGGTGCCCCTCCTACACAAGGATGGCAGGCTGGTTCCCTGAGAGAAGAAGAGGGCTTTCTTGGCTTGTCTGGACCAGCCACCCTGCCAGGTGCTGCTAATAGCCCGATGCTGAGAATAGCCAGGTGCTGAGAATAGCTGCCCTTCCAGGTGCCAAAAATAGCTGCTAACCCCAGCCCCCCGCCCCCATTCCCATGTAATCTTGCTCTGCTGGCCACTGCAGTTGGGGAGAGGTGATTCAAGAGTGCCATCTTTTGAGAGGCTTAAAGTAAAACTACATCTCCTCCAAGAGATCTGGGCCTTGGTTTGGCACGTAATTACTGACAAACCAAGTGCAAAAGGGGGCCTTTAATGTAAACCTAAGCAAATACAAAACCACAGACAACTCAAGGATATCAACTTACAAAATAACCTCATCAAAATAAACATATGCCCCGAACACAACAGAAGACCACCAAGCAGGTGAAGATATGTCCCAGCCAAAATATCAAAACACCAGAGGGCACACAGAACTTAGAACAGCTAATAAAGGATGTTTATAATGACATAAAGGATATCAAGACACTGGAGGAGCATAAAGAAGAATTTGAAAGAATAAATGGAAAAATAGCGTATCTCACAGAGATGAAAGATACTGTAGACCAAATGAAAAATATACTAGAGGGCAGTGCAACAGTGGCTCAGTGGCAGAATTCTCACCTGCCATGCTGGAAACCTGGGTTCGATTTCCGGAGCCTGCCCATGCCAAAAGATGTGAAGAGGTGGAAGAAGGAATAAGCAAGTTAGAAGGAAAGATGATTGAACTGTAACACAGAAAAGAACAAACTGCAAGAACGATGGAAAACATGGAACAGGATTTCAGGGGGACGATAGATAACACAAAGAGCATAAATATAAGAATCATCATGTTCCAGAGGGAGAAGAGAAGAGTAAAGGGCTTGGAAGGTAGAGATATTGGAGGAAAACTTCCCAACTCTTATAAAAGACATTATATAAATCAAAGATATCCAGTGAACCCCAAATAGAATAAATCCAAATAGGCATGCACCAAGATGCCTACTAATTGGGCTGTCAATTGTTGAACAGAAGCAGAAAGTCCTAAAAGCAGCAACAGAAAAGCAATTCACTACATGCAAGGGAAACCACATAAGATTGAGTTTGGACTACTCAGCGGGCACCATGGAGGAGAGAAGGCAATGGTATGATATATTTAGGATGTGGAACGAGAAAGACTTCAAGCCAAGAATCCTTTATCCAGCCAAGTTATCCTTCAAAATTGAGTGAGAGATCCAAATCTTCATGGACAAAAGCTGAGAATTTGCAAACAAGAGACCTACCCTACAAGAAATTCTAAAGGGAGTACTGTTGGCTGAAAAAGGAAAAAGAAAAAAAAAGACAGGAGAAGGAGGTCTGGAGGAGGGCACAGAATTGTAGCCTATCAGTAAGGGTAATTAAAAGGATAAAAAGAGAGAGAGGGAAAAGAATATATAGATTTGACAAAAAACTAAAAGCATGAGATGGTAGATGCAAGAACTGCCTTTATAGTAATAACTTTGAATGTTAATGGACTAAAACTCACTAATTAAAAGATACCATTTGGCAGGATGGATTAACAAATATGATCCATCTATATGCTGCTTATAAGAGATGCATCTTAGACCCAAGGTTATAAATAAATTGAAAATGAAAGGATGGAAAAAGAACTTCTAGGCAGGCAATAACCAAAAGAAAGCAGAAGTATCTATATTAATATCAGACAAAATAGACTTTTATGTAAAGATGTCATAAATGACAAGGAAGGACACTATATATTTGTTTGTTTTTGGGACACTATATATTTTTGAACTTCTTTTTATTGTGAAATATATATATACAAAAAAACAATAAGTTTCCAAGTTCATTTTAACAAGTAGTTATAGACAGATTTTAAAGTTTGGTATGGGTTACAGTTCCACGATTTTTCGTTTTTTCTTCTAGCTGCTCCAAGGTGCTGGAGACCAACAGAGATATCAATATAATGATTCACCAGTCATACTCATTTGTTAAATCGTATCTGCTCTGTTATAGTCCTCCTTCTGGAAGGACACTATTTTTAATAAAAGGGAAAATTCACCAAGAAGAAATTACAATTATAAATGTTAATGCCCCTAATCAAGGATCTCCAAAATACATGAGGCAAGTAAGGACAAAACCAAAGGGAGCTACAGATGTTTCAACACTAGTAGTGGGAGACTTCAGTACACCTCTCTTCTCTATAGACAGAACAACCAGACAGAGGATCACCAAGGAAATAGAGAGGTTATACAATGTGACATATGAATTGGACCTGACAGACATGTATAGATTGCTACAGCCCAAAGCACCAGGGTATACATTCTTCTCTAGTGCTAATGGAACATTCTCCAGGATAGAGCATACGCTGGGGCACAAAACAGGTCTTTATAAATTTTATAAGATTCAAATTATTCAAAGCACTTTCTCTGACCACAGTGGAATGAAGCTGGAAATTAATAACCACCAAAGAACCAGAACTTTCACAAATATATGGAGATTAAACAACACACTCTTTTTTTTTTTTTCACATGGGCAGGCACCAGGAAGCAAACTCATAGCAATTTCTTCTTCAATCAGTGAATTGAAGAAGAACTTGCTAGAGAAATCAGGAAATATTTGGAAGCAAATGAAAATGAGAATTTAACATATCAGAACTCATGCAAAGTGGTACAGGCAATGCTGAGAGGGAAATTTATTGCCCTAAATGCCCATATTAAAAGAAAAGAATAAGCAAAAATCGAGCACTTAATTACTTACCTAGAGGAACTAGAGAAAGAACAGCAAACTAACCCCAAAGCAAATAGAAGAAGAGAAATAACAAAGATGAAAGCAGAAATAAATGAACTGGAGAACAACAACAGAACAACAGAAAGAATCAACAAAACAAGAGGCTAGTTCTTTGAGAAAATCAGTAAAATTGATTGATTCCTAGCCAGGCTGACAAAGAAAAAAAGAGAGAGGATACAAATAATCAAAATCAGAAATGAGAGGGGGTCCTGAAGAAATTTAAAAGAACCATAAGAGGATACTAAGAACAACTGTATACCAACAACTTAGATGAAATGGACAAATTCCTAGAAATACATGAATTATCTACACTGACTTAAGAGAATATAGAAGATCTCAACCAACCAAATACAAATGAAGAGATTCAATCAGTCATCAAAAATATCCCTACAAAGAGAAGCCCAGGTCCAGACAGCTTCACAGGGGATTTTATCAGACATTCCCCTCAAAATTAACACCAATCTTACTCAAATTCTTCCAAAAAATTGAGGAAAAAGGAAAGCTACCTAACTTATTTTATTAAGCCAACATCACTGTAATATTGAAACCAGAAAAAGACTCTACAAGAGGGGAAAGCTATGGACCAATCTCTGTAGTGAACACAGATATAAAAGTTCTCAACAAAATACTAGGAAATTGGATCCAGTGACACATTGAAAGAATTACACATCACGACCAAGTGTGGTTTATGCCAGGAATGCTAGGGTGGTTCAATGTAAGAAAATCAATCAAAGTATATAACACATCAGCAGTTTGAAAGGGAAAAATTACATGGTCATGTCAATTGATGCTGAAAAAGCAGTCCAAAAAATTTGACATCCTTTTCTGTTAAAAATACTTCAAAAAGTGGGAATTGAAAAATTTCCTCAATAGCATAAAGGGTATATATCCAATACCCATAGGCAGCATCATACGCAATGAGGAGAGATTGAAAGCATTCCCCCTAAGATTGGGAATGAGACAAAGATACCCATTGTCACTGTTGTTATTTAGCATGGTGCTAGAAGTTCTAGCTAGAGTGATCAGGTAGGATAAGGGATAAAAGGCATCCAAATAGGAAAGGAAGAAGTAAAACTCATTACTTGCAGATGAAATGACCCTATACATGGAAAATCCTGAGAAGTCTATAACAAAGCTGCCTGAGTTAATAAACAAATTCAGCGAAGTGGTGGGATACAAGATCAATGTACAAAAATCAGTAATGTTTCTATATGCAAATGACCTAATTGAAGAGACAAAGAAAAAATTCAAAATAGTAAGTAAAAGAATCAAATACCTAGGAATAAGCTTAACTGAAGATATTAGGAATTTGTACATAGAAAAGTACAAAGCATTGCTAAAAGATATCAAAGAACATGTAAATAGATGGAAAGACATTCCGTATAGGAAGGTTGAATGTTGTCAAGATGTCACTTCTACCCAAATTGATTCTACAGATGCAGTGAAATACCCAAAATTCCAACAACCTACTTTGAGGACTTGAAAAGCTTGTTATAAAATTTATTTCTAAGGGAAAGAGCTACCTGAATAGCTAAAGATAGCCTAAAAAAGAAGAGTACGGGGGAGGACTAACACTACCTGATTTCCAAGCTTACTATAAAGCCACTGTGGTCAAAATAGCATGATACTGGTACACAGAGAGGTATTGACCAATGCAACTGAACCAAGAGTGGAGATTGACTGTCAAATCTATGGTCAAATATTCTTTGACTAGGCCCCCAAATCCTCTGGCCTGGGGCAGAATTGTCTTTTCAATAAATGGCATGGGAGAACTGAATATGAATACCAAAAGAATGAAAGAAGACCCCTACCTTACACCCTATATAAAAATTAACTCAAAATGGATCAAAGACCTAAATATAAGAGCCAGTACAATAAAAGTCCTAAAAGGAAATATAAGAAAATTTCTCCAAGACCTAATAATAGGAGATAGCTCCTTAATCTTTACAGCCAAAGCATAAGCAGTGACAGAAAAAATAGACAAATGGAACTCCTCAAAATCAGATGCTTTTGTTCCTCAAAGGAATTTGACAAAAAGGTGAGGAGGCAGCCAACTCACTGGGACAAATATTTGGAAACTTCATATGAGATAACGGTTTGATATCCTGTGCACATTAAAAAATTATGAAACTCAACAACAAAAGAACAAACAACCCAATCATAAAATGGGCAAAAGATATGAAGACATTTCTCAGAAGAACACACATACAGATGGCTAAAAAGCACATGAAGAGATGCTCCTCTTCATTAGCTGTAAGGGAAATGCAAATCAAGACTGCAATGAGATATCACCTCACACCCGATAAGAATGGCTGCTGTTAAACAGAAATTACAAATGTTAGAGAGTATGTGGAGAAATAGGAACCTTTACTGGTGGGAATGTATTATGGTACAACTGCTGTGGAAGACAGTGTGGCAGCTCCTCAGAAAATGAAATATCAAGTTATCCTATGACTTGCAATACTTGGTATATACCCGTAAGAGCTTAAAGCTGTGACACGAACAGACATTTGCACACCGATGTTCATAGCAGCACTGTGTACATCTGCCAAAAGATGGGAACAATCCAAGTACCTATAAACAGACTAGTGGATATGCAAAATGTAGGATATACGTATGGTGGAATATTATAAAGCGGTAAGACGAAATGAGGCCCCAGAGCACATGACAACATGGATGAACCTTGAGGACAAATGCTGACTGAAATAAGTCAGACACAGAAGGATAGATTTTACTACTGTGACTTTGGTAAAGGTAAACTTAGAGGCTCACGATATAGATTATAGGGGGCTTAGAGGTACGAGACACTAGAGATGAGTGAATGGTTACTTAATGAGGTTGAACTTAAATATAAGGGAACAGATAGATGTGATGGTATTTCATTAGTGGGGTAATAAGTAGCATTGCCATATTGAAGGTGATTATGATTGAAACAGGTTGTACAGACTGTTAAACTGCTGCTTAAATGTACAATTATAAATAAGTTCTTGCATGAACAACTTCAAAGGTTTGATCTTGTACAAAGATTTAATAATAGAAGGGTATGGGGGAAAACTAATATTGCATGATATGGTCTATAGTTAACAGGAAAATATCAATACCATAGCAATATCAGGAGTAAATAAATTGGCAGGGGAGGGACAAGAGAAAGGGAAGGTTTATATTTGATATTTGGTGAGGCTGTGTTTATTGGTTTTTTTTTTGGTCTACGGACCAATGAAAGCAATCTAAAGTTGAGAGAGCTAATGATTGCACAACTAAGTGAGGAAGTGGAAGACACGGATTGTTTATTTTGGACATTATTCATGATGCCCAATGCACCAAGGTGACCGAGGGGTTCATTGTCTGAGAAGTAGAAAGGCATACCGTGATATATAAATATGATGCAATATTGTGTGGCTATAGGAAGAAACAAAGTTGAGAGGCATGCAGCGATGGTGAATGAACCTTGGGAAATGTATCTTGTCCAAAATATGTTAGAAATTAAAGAACAAATATTGTATGGTCTCTTTTAGAAAAAACTTATGAGAAAATTTGGGTCTAGATGGTAGGCTCAAATAGCAATAACATTTAGAATGGAGCTTTAAGTGTTATGGCTAGATTCTGTGATGCTGTACTATATGTGCATAATCTGGTATTTCCCTGGAACTTTGGATACCTGTATGATGCCTAAGACACAGAGTTGGAGTTCCACAGCTCTGAAAGTCATCATTGCTACACACTACTGTTGAAGAAACTAAAGCATAGATCTGGCTTCAACTTGATCCAATTGAGAGTAAGGTAAATCAGTAAGGATGATATTGTATATATTTTAGAAATTCACCTACTGTAAAGGAAGAAAGGTTTATTTTGTCAAAAGTCCAAATTTTCTGTAGCACACAATCTAACTGAATCTGCCTGGATAGCTCATTTTAACAACTCAAACATAAGAAGCCTAGAATAGGAATGAGGGCTTGTAATTCTGTATAATTTAATGTAATACTGAGATACATCCAAGAATTTGTTGGGTAGATAATTAAAAAGTATTGGCAACTGTAGAAAAAAAGTAGAACTATTAAACTTTCCCATCTGGGAAACTCCTGATAGTTTCTCAAATGTTAGAAACTTCCAAGCTGATGGGTGAAGCCTTTGATCTTGAGCCTTGCTCTTATGGTACTTCTGTAGCAGAGAAGGTAAGCCTTCCTGTAATTATGTCTAAGAGTTGTTTCTGGAAAACCTCTTTTGTTGCTCAGATGTGGCCTCTCTCTTTCTGTGCCCAACTCTGTAAGGAAAATCATTAACCTTCCCCACTATGTGAGAAGTGACCCCTGGGGGTAAAAGTCTCCCTAGCAACATGGGAAAAGATTCCTAGAGTTCGGTCTGGGGCAAGAACATGAGTTAGTTTCATCCCCCTATCGCATATTGCTGAAACCCCTTAACCACAAGGAAAAGTTAGAAGGGGCATAGCCCAAATATCCCTAAAGATTGGGAGGAGGAGTTATAACAGAGAAGATAGGACTTGTGATTGTAGAATCAAGATACTAATATTTGTTTTAGTCTTCAGTGTCTTGGGGGAGCTAGAAGCAAAACATGGAATTGTAGAACAGTAACCCATAGCAAAATTTGAAATCTGCTGTATAACTACTTGTTAAAATGTATATGAAATTTAGTGCTCTTTTTGTATATATGTTATGTTTTATAATAAAAAATGTTTAAAAAAAGTAGATCCGATAAGATCACTTACCAATTTGCCTTCATACTTGAAGTCAAGTCCCACTCCTTACCGTGACTATATGCTGTACCGCCTCTGCCTGTGGCACCCTTGACTGTACCTTGTCCACTCCTGTGCTGGTTTGAAATGATGTATGTCCCCTAGAAAAGCCATGTTTTAATCCTAATCCCATTTTGTAAAGGCAGCTGTTTCTTCTAATCCCTTTTCAATACTGTATGTTTGAAACCATAATTAGATCATCTCCTAGAGATGTGACTCAATCAAGAGTGGTTGTTAAGCTGGATTAGGTGGAGGTGTGTCTCCACCCACTTGGGTGGGTCTTGATTAGTTTATTGGAATCCTATAAAAGAGGAAACATTTTGGAGAAAGCTTGAGAATCTGAGAGAGCAGAGAGTACCACAGCACCATGAAGCAGAGAGTCTACCAGCTGGCGACTTTGGGAGATGAAGAAGGAAAATGCCTCCTGGGGAGCTGGAGAGGAAGCTAACAGATGATGCTATGTTCGCCACGTGCCCTTCCAGCCGAGAAAGAAACCCTGACCGTGTTCATCATATGCCTTTCCAGATGAGAGAGAAACTCTGACCATGTTTGCCATGTGTCTTTCCACTTGAGAGAGAAACCCTGAACTTCATCGGCCTTCTTGAACCAAGGTATCTTTCCCTGGATGGATGCCTTAGATTGTACATTTTTGGAGACTTTTAATTGGGACATTTTCTCAGCCTTGGAACTGTAAACTAGCAGCTTATCAAATTCTCCCTTTTAAAAGCCATTCCATTTCTGGTATATTGTATTCTGGCATCTAGCAAACTAGAACAGGAGTGCAAGGGTAGTTCAGTGGTAGAATTCTCGCCTGCCATGTGGGAAACCCAGGTTTGATTCCCGGTCCATGTACTTTCCAAAAAACAAACAAACAAGCAAAACAAACAAACAAAAATTCAACAAATGGTACTGCAATAATGGGATATTCACATGGAAAAATAAGGAAATGTGACCCTACCATACAGCATACAAAAAAAAAAAATCCAGTGGTACTATATCCTCAATATACAATGCTACACTTTAATTCCTATAAGAGTCAGAACACAATTGAAGAAGAAAAAGCCACATTTCATAAAAATGGACATTCAAATATAAAGTGGTAAAGTGGGATTAAAAAAACAGCATAAAACCTTGGTTCAAGGGGCCAACAACGTTCAACGTTTCTCTCTCAGCTCCAAGGGCACATGGCGAACATGGCGGTGTCTGCTGGCTTTCTTGTGGCTCAACCAAAAAAGGGACTCTCTCCAAAATGTTTCCTCTTTTAAAGGATTCCAGTAAGCAACTCCACCTTCAATGGGTGGAGACACACCTCCATTAGAAATCATCTAATCCAAAGTTACCACCAACAATTGGCTGGGTCAGATCTTCATGGAAACAATCAAAATGCTCTTATCCAGCAATATTGAATGAGGTTTAAAGGGCATGACTTTTCTGGGGTCCATCACAGATTCAAACCGGCACAACTCTTTACCATTGGCTTTTGCATTTGTCCTTACCATAATGTTCATTTCTTCACACTACTCCAAGCTACTTTCTCCTTTCTTTTCCTTTCTGCATGCAGAATTCCCTTTTGTAGTTCTCATAGGGCAGGTTTCTTGTTGAGTTGACAAACTCTCTCAGTTTCTGTTTATCTGTGAATATTTTAAACTCTCCTTAATTTTTGAAGAACTATTTTGCTGGATAAAGAATTTTTAGCTGATAGTTTTTCTTTTCTGTACCTTAAATATATCATACCGCTGACTTCTCACCTCCAGTCTTTCTGATAAGAAGTTGAGACTTAGTCTTTATTGAGGATGTATGTTTCAAGTAACTTTTGCCACTTTCAGGATTCTTTCTTTATCTTTTGGATTCGACATTCTGATTAGGATGTGTCTTGGAGTAGGTCCATTAGGATTTGTTCTGTTTGGAGTACATTACTCTTCTTAGACATATATATTAATGTCTTTCATACAAGTTTGGAAATATTTGGTCATTATTTCCTCAAATATTCTTTCGACTCCTTTTCCCTTCACTTATCCTTTTGGGACACCCATGATAACCTTCCTGCTATCACTCAGATCCCTGAAATACTGCTCATTTTTTTCTATCTGTTTACCCAAATCATAGGAAATAGGGAGAAAATTCTACACAAAAACCAAGCAGAACAGGTCAAGATTCAGGAGAAGGCACAGAGGAGAAATTTCCTTCTGGAAGTGAAACAAATACACAAAGAGTGCAGTCTTATAAATTGTACCATGTATGAAGGTACAATTTCTCCATCTGTTCTTCTGACTATGATTTTGATTGTCTTGTTTTCTAGTTTGCTGATTCTTTTTTCTGTCTGTTCAGATCTGTTGTTGTATGCTTCTAGTGTATTTTTAATCTTGCTGTTGTGCTTTTCATTCCCATAATTTCTGTTATGTTTCTTTTTATACTTACAAATTCTTTTTTATCTCACACATTGTCTTCTCAGTATCCTGTATCGCTCTGTTTATTTTTATCTCCTTGAATTGGTTTTCAAGATTTGTTTGAACTTTTTAAGTTAGATTTTCCAAATTCTGTGTCTTCTCTGAAGTTTTAATTTGTTCCCTTGATTGAGCTACGTTTTCCTGTTTCTTAGTATGCTTTGCAATTTTTTGGTTATGTCAGGAAATCTGGTTATCTTTATGAGTTGACTTTGAAGGTCAGTTTCTCCCTGTTGTCTAGAATTTTATTGTTGATTGGTTTTGTGGTAAACTGTTCTTTGATGCTTGCTATAACTTATTCTAGACCTTGAGAAATGTGTATAATTGTTCACATTTTCTCAGCTCTTCTTTATCTGATTCTTCCCCCTCATATATGGTACAATTTATAAGATTGCACTCTTTGTCTATTTGTTTCACTTCCAGAAGGAAATTTCTTCTCTGTGCCTTCTCCTGAATCTTGACCTGCTCTGCTTGGTATTTGTGCAGAGTTTTCTTCCTGTTTCCTATGATTTGTATAAATTCCCTCCCTCACTCAGTGTCCTGTTTTCCTTGCACTTTTCAGTTCTGAGACCCTTCTGTCTTACAGCAGTTCTGTTTAACTGAACCTTTTTTTTTGTTTTTTTATTCTGTGAGGCTTTTCTGCCACCATTAGAGTATCATGCTCTGGTCACTTGACCCCATTGACCAGATAGGGTCAGTCTAGAATGATAGGTCACTCTGAATAAGTCTGTTTTGTGTTTAGATGGTCCATTCATCAGAAACTGGACTGATTGAGTACAGCACTTTCCAGTGTCATTTTTACCATGGGTTCCCGGTTCCCCACCCCCATCCTCCCACCCCTGCTCCTGGGGGCCCTTCTGTATGCAGCCTCCTCAGGGGCTTGTGTTCCTTCCTGGGTCTCTGTGGACTTGGGTCCCTGTGCTTGGTTGTGCCTCGGGTTCTAACTCACTGCTGTGAATGTCCAAATAGTTTGTGTCATCAGTGGGAAGTTCCGAGCCCCTGTTTCTGAGCAATTCCCAAGCTGTGTGGGACTGAGTGAAGGAGAAGGAGTGGACTGGTGGGTCTGGGGCAGAAGGTTTCTACCTGAGAATTTTTTATTTTCTTTGATTTAGCATTTGTGGAGTCATTCTCCAGTCTTTACCATCCTCCAGATAGTATTTGCTGAATACCAGAATCCCCTGTAAAGGTCTCCCCTCAGAATCAATCACTAAGCTAGCCTGCCCCGGGAAGCCAGATACCATCAATCCAGGAAGGTTGCTCACTCCAGAAAAGCCCGTTTGCGTTTGGGTGCTCCAGGATCCAGAGGCTGGAGTGAGTGTGTGCCCCTCTTGCTGACTGTTCTGCTGAGGTCTCTCTCTTTTTCCTTACCCCTGTGTGCTCTTCTGTATGCAGCTCTTCCCAGCGGCTTGTGTTCTGCCCTGTTCCCTGTGCTTGGATACACGAGGGGTTCCAGCTCACTGCTGTGAGTACCCCTTCAGTCTGCATCCATGGGGGCACGGGGACCTGCAGCCCCTGTGCGACTCCAAGCTGCTCTGGACTCCAGAAGGGGGAGGGGTCTGGACTGGCGGCCTGGGAAGAAAATATCCTTCCTGAACTTGGAAATTGTTTTTCTTTTTCTTAGACTCAGCATCTGTGGAATCCTTCTCCAGTCTCTGTCACCCTTCAGAGTGCCAAGCAAGTGGGATTTG
>PVIY010039769.1:0-22861 GCA_004026745.1 Myrmecophaga tridactyla
ACTTCTGTGTCAAACCAGAGAAAGAGATGTTTATTTGGTGCTGTGGTAGTTATATTCAGTTGTCAACTTGGCCAGGTGAAGGTACCTAGTTCTGTTGCTGTGGACATGAGCCAATGGTATGTGAACCTCATCTGTTGCTTATTACATCTGCAGTCAGCTAAGAGGCATGCCTGCTGTAATGAATGATGTTTGATTTAATAGGCTGCTGCTTAAATGAGAGAGCTCAAGGTAGCATAGCCCAAGTAGCTCAGCATACCTCATCTCAACACTCACAGCTCAGCCCAGGTCTTTGGAGATGCAGAAAGAAATCACCCTGGGAAAGTTTTTGGAACCCACAGCCCTGGAGAGAAGGCCAGCAGAGATCACCCTGTGCCTTCCTACATAAGAAAGAACCTCAGTTGAAAGTTGGCTGCCTTTCCTCTGAAGAACTAAAAAAGTCCCCTTTTATTAAAAGCCAATCCATCTCTGGTGTGTTGCATTCTGGCAGTTAGCAAACTAGAACAGGTGCAAAGTTTATATTTTGGTACCACACTAATTTTACTTCTATGGACTGCTTATTTTTACACTATAACTATACGGAACTTTGAATAGGGAATGAGATCTTATTTGTTTGTACAGGTTTGTGTCCTGTCCTGACACACCCCAGAATTATCTTGGCAGAAGATTTAAAAATATTTATAATGTCCCTTTGAGGGACAAGTAAGTCAAATCCAAAAGCACATTATTGAAAAATCCATAAAATTATAGTTAAAATTTACTCTTTTTAAAATTTTGCAAGTTATTTTTTATAGTCATATTTTAGAAATAAGGAAAGTAAGGCTTTAACTACTTTTTCAAGATTACAGCACAAATAGATAGCCAAGCTTGGATATGAACATATTTCTCTAGGACAATAGACTCCATATTTTTTACCACTACAGTATACTGCCTCCCATTAATGTCATTGGAATGTTTCAGACCCTTGTATATCAAGCTGAAAATAAAGAAACATTTTACCTCCTGAAAATAGCAAAAGTTGTCTATAGTTGCAAGTGACAAATTATATACTTATATTAAAATGGCTCTTTCAATAGATATTCTAATTATATTGATTTACTATGTTAGAAAAATTAAACCAAGAGCCTCAAATTACTTGGATCTCAAAATATAATTTTATTAGATATTATAGTTGACAGAATAATATAGGTAATTTTCCAAGTAAAATGTTATTGTATTTTTTGAACAAGTTTTGGTGATCAAATGATTCAGGAGAAAAAACAGAAAATATTAAAAATATTAGTTGTCATCAAACTTCATATAGAAAGCAGACTAAAAAACTGGGATCAGTGGAATATATTACTTTGCTATATGAGAGTAAGTTTGCTGGTAAAGTTACTCTCATTATATCTTTACCTCATTATTCATTTTATTGCTTTATATTCAGTGTTTTTAAAATAAAATTTAAGTGCTACTCCACAGTTTAGAGAACCACTTTTACAAAGACATTTCATATATGAGGAATAAACTGACATGTTTATACATAAGAGTAAGTCATACCAGTAATTTATTCACCAAAAATAAGCAAGCAACAACAAAAAATGTCCTGGTCTTTAGAACAACCTTAATTTTGGGAATTCAGGAATCCTCTTATTTAGATAGTATATGAAAATTCCATGTGCTGGCGTACTTCTTAAGCCCCTTCTCTCCCTTTGGACTTAGTTCCCCAAGCTTCTATTCCTATTTTGATAGTAATGTTGACAATGTTTTTGATAATCCTAGGTGTATTTTTCTCTGAGTTCTTGTTGCCATGTTTGAGTCACTGAAATAATTCCCATGAGCCTAGGGCAGATATGGTCAATAAAACACCATTTGGCCTATGCAAGTTAAAGTCCATATAGAAATCATGCTCAGAAAGGTTCGAAGTAACTACTTTTCTTTCTTCTTCTCTTCACTACTTTTGTTTCCCATTACTACAATGGGAAATATATCAAGGATTATTAGCTATAGAAATAAAATAATTTCAAATGTTTTGGAAGAGAATGCTTTTTAGAAATACTGTTTCTTGACCTAAACTGAAACAGGTGATCATTTTGTAATTTGAACCAGTCAGCCCAGTGCCCTTGGGTGACAAACAGAGGTAAGAGTGGCAAGTGGAAGTCAGTGAAATCTTCCCTTCTCTTAGTACTAATTAATTTTTAGCTCAGCTTTTCATCAGATTATATAGATTAATTTGGGAATGTTATCTCTTTCTGCATATATAAGCATTGTGGAAAATGAGTATGCTTATACTTCCTCTTTATTGTAATAATATATTTCTATATTATTCATCAGGAAATCACTGTCTCTGTGTTTGGACTTCTTCTTGAAATACTGACATTTTAGTCTTATGGTTAATAACTAGAACAGGCCTTATTTTAGGCAGAAAAAATTAGAATTTAAATTATATCATTCACTGTCTGTTTGATCTTGTTTATGTTACTTAACTTTTCTCAGTATGTTTCTTTAACTCTATTGCATGTTGTGTTGAGTAAATGAGATAAATTATATAAAGCCTTAGCATTGTCTCTAATAAGTACCATTAAAAATAGTAATTAGCATTTATATTAAACCTTTCTCTATCAAATATGGGAAATGATTTTAGTTTTTAGAATAAAAATATAATGGAAAGCATTTATTTATTCATAGTAAATCAATACATACTACAACTACATAAAATGTTTATAACTTACTTTTCCTTTTGTTTAAGTTAACCCTCACACTAATTCTATGAATTTCTTTTAAAAATAAAAAAAAGTTAAAGCTCAGAGAGTTATGTAATTGCCCAAAGTGACAATACAATTATGTGGTTGTGTTGCATTGTAAATCAATCTCTCTCTGAATTTGAAGCCCATGATTTTCCCAACATTACCATAAATTGTAAATTAATAGTAAATCCTGATGTCATACTTCACATAAAAATTATTTTTCTCTTCTAAATTAAAAATTATCTTCAAGTATAGATCATTAACAGAGAAAATAAAGATATAATAGAAGTTTGCTATGAAAGATCTACAGATTTTGAAAAAGTTCTTTGAATGATTGCTGGTTTTCTGTCATTGTTTGTATTCAGCTGAATGATCTGACTTTTGGGATTCATATTCAACCATTCTGTAGAAAAAAAACAGATTCCAACATGCTGTCCATAATTCACTCTACAAAAGAACAAGGGAAAGCAATCTCTCTGTCCTTAGTAGGCCTTTAAATTGACATGTTTCTTTAAATTGGACAATTTGGGGAATGTTAACTTTATTTTTCTCAGGAAAGTCATTCTTAAAATTCACTATAGAATAGCAGAATTTCCTAATATGCCCTGAAGTTCATTTAAATTTATTGCACTTAACACAATGACAAATATTTGTTTATTGAATTAGTTGATTTTTGCTTGCAATGACCTACTGGCCTGATTCAACAAGAAGACATCCAAGGTAGATAAGTATTCATAAAAAGAAAAATAAGAGAAGGAATATGAAGCATATTTTCATATGTCATTCATGACTAGGAAAAAAATGTGGTTGAGTAGCTAGGAAGGAAAGTCTTTTATTATTTCTTAGAATCTGAGAGATTTTCTTCACCACTCTACTTAAATCCATCTCAGAAATGGTTTAAGGAGCAAAGAGTCATACACAGGTGTTAATTATAGAGGATTGTTAATTAAGAACAATCCTTGCCTGTGTGTGTGTGTATGTCCATATATATCATATACTTGAATTGCTATAAATATATTTACAAAATATGTAAATAATTCCCCTCTCCTGTAATGTCCATTCCTCCTAATGGTGTCCTTAAGTCTGTTTTCTCTAGTCCCTGAGGAATACCAAAGCAAATGTTCATGCTCTTATCCTTTCCCAATACAAGGACTACCATCCACCTCAGTTGGAATTTTCCTTGCATCAAGCAATTTGTTGCTAACCAATGAAGTGAGTGAAAAGGGAATTTAGGCAGATAAGTTTTAAAAAGACAAGAAAACAACTTGAGAGACTTCACAGTATTACAATGCATTATGCACTATAGAATCAGGAAATCATTATCTAATCAGGAAATCTTTATCTTGAAATTATATAGTTTATTTCAGAAACTTTTCTTTTGACATTGAAAAATCTTTACTATTTAATGAATATGCACAGGATGTGTGATATGATAATGGACTGGTTCAATTTTTGGAGGCAAGTTGTAGTGTCACATGAAAATACATTTTCATCAGTTTTGTTATGAAGGAAGAGAAAATAAAGGGTTTTCAAGTGCTATCTTAATGATTGATTTGAAGATGTTAATGAAAAGTGAATGCTAAAGTAGATAAAAAGAAAATATAATGATGAAAGGTAGAATGAATATATAGAGAAAATAATTAAAAATCAGCTTAGATGGGAGAAATTTTGAAGGAAAAATATTCTGTGAATAATGATCTATATTATGTATATTGTTAGGTAGATAATCTTTTATTTAGATATTCATAAAAGTTGGTTTCTTCAGCCATGAAGCTCCATTCTCTTAAATTTCTGTACCATCTTTACTCTACTCTCCATGCTCTACTATCTTAGTTTAGCCATGGCAGTAAATTCAGATTCTGTGACTTCAGATGAAGAGTGAGAGATTGGAAATTGTAGCTGTCAGACAGACTGAAAACTTAGAAATCTATCACATAATTAAATACTTAGCTCTCTGATAACTTTCAAATTTTGGTGGAGACCCGATTTAAGTGACCAATTTGTTGACACACTTGATTTCTGTATGGTATACCTCTAAATAATGCTAAATGTTACCCAAATTAGGAAAGAACACTTTTGTTGTAATTGGAGAAATGAGAACAAGGAATTTCCAATGAAAAGAGAACCCTTCAGGCAAATCTTATTAAAACTCCACATGCAGTCTATCTATTCTATACTTCGAAATATTCAGACAGGCTGAGGGTAAAATCCTTGCTCTATCCATTTAATGGTACATGATTTGGGGAAGATTTTAAAAAATCTTTTTAGCCACAATTTCTGATGTGGTAAATGAGAATTTTATGAAGAAATATTCTATGTCAAACACAGAGTGTCTGTATGGTAAATACTTACTTTAAACAGATTTAACTATTATTTTTAGGTTATTTTAAAGTTCTCCTAAAATGAAGGATTATGGCACAATATGTTTACTTTCAAAGAAAATTTTGGGGGTATGGTTGAATCAACCTCCTTTTCTTAGGATATTCTCATTGTGTTTTCTCTGATAGATTTCACAAGAATAAAAACAAAATGAGAAACTACACAGAAGTAACAGAGTTTGTCCTCCTGGGATTGTCAGATGACCCAAAGCTCAGGTCATGATTTTTGTCTTTCTGCTCCTCACCTACATGCTCAGCATCACAGGGAACCTGACCATTATCACCCTTATGCTGCTTGACTCCCACCTCCAGACGCCCATGTATTTCTTCCTCAGAAATTTCTCCCTAATAGAAGTTTCATTCACAACCGTCAGTATACCCAAGTTCCTGGGCTCAGTTCTTTTTTTTCATTCTCTTGGGAGTCACTGAATTTTACCTTCTGGCTGTTATGTCTTATGACCGTTATGTTGCCATTTGTAAGCCCCTGCATTACGTGACCATCATGAATCGTAAAGTCTGCGCTTTGCTTGTCTTCTCTTCATGGCTGGCATCGTTCTTAACTATATTTCCATTGCTCTTGCTATTCATACATCTTCATTACTGTGGTTCTAATGTTATTGATCATTTTACCTGTGATTATTTCCCCTTATTACACCTTTCTTGTTCAGACACGCAATTCCTAGAGAAAATGGGTTTTGCCTGTGCTGTGTTTACTCTACTGTTCACTTTGTCATTAGTAATCCTGTCCTACATGTACATCATCCGAACAATGTTAAGGATTCCTTCTACTAGTCAGAGGAGGAAGGCCTTTTCCACTTGTTCCCCCCACATGATTGTCATTTCCATCTCTTATGGCAGCTGCATCTTCATGTACATTAATCCCTCAGCCAAAGACAGGGTGTCGCTAAGCAAGGGAGTAGCTGTGCTAAACACCTCAGCAGTCTCCATGCTGAATCCCTTCATTTACACCCTACGGAATCAACAGGTGAAGCGAGCCTTCATGGACATGGCAAGGAAGACTGTATTTTACATAAGCAAATGCAAAATAAAGCTATTGCCATAAATTAGAATGATTAAATAGCTTTTAAAAGCAAGTCTTCTCAACAGTCTATTTAAATTCACATGACATCCCCAGTGTTATTTTTCATTGTTTACACTTTTATGGCCAAAAGGTCTCTAAGGATGTTGAACATTGAGCTAGAGATAGAGACAGAGATAAAGCCAAGATAGAAAGTTATATTTTTTTCAATTGAAATTCAAGTCTTTCTATCATGCATGTCTATTGGGTTAGTCTTACTACTTCATAACTACAGTACTGACGTCTTTCCCTTCTAAACATTTTTTTTAATTCCAAGTTATTTCATTATAATTCTTACATAAAAATGGGAAAGAAAAAATTTTATAAAGATTTCTTCACGAAAATACTATTTCTGGGTTTTCAGGAGATCAAAAAAACATACTTAAACATTATTTGCAATGGACTATGAAAAGACCGTAAACATATATGACACTCTTTACAGGGTATTTCAGGTGGGAATCTTTTGCACATTTTATTCCATTTAGTAACTATGTGAAAAACAGTACAAATAAAAGAAAAATGTAATTATATTTGATTGAGAAATCAAAAGAACATTTCTCATTATCATTTAAAAATTTGAGCCATAAATTTATCAATTTATAAAACAATTATCTATATTGTTTTATAAATTAGTAAAACTATCAAATAGCTCCATATATTTTATAATTTCATAATTACCACATACACAATACCAATTCATTGATATGACATTTTCTGTGACTCATTTTTTTGGGGTGGTAGTGGTGGTGGTGCATGGTCCGGGAAGTGAACCTGGGTCTTCTGCATGGAAGGGGAGCATTCTGCGGCTGAACCACCCATGCACCCTTCAGTGATATATTTGAATAAATGCTTTTGTGACATTTTCCTTCCAACAATAAGCAGCTAAGTTTTATATCTTTCTCATGTATGTGGAAATTTTTGCATAACAGAACATAAATCTATTCATTTATTTGCTTAATGAAGTGGCAATCACAACTGAATATAAATAAAGTAGCTAACAACAGCAAAAAATAACTATGTATAAAATTCAGAATTCCTTCTTTAAGAAAAAGCTTTGGTGATCACTCTAATTTAAACATTGAATTAAGGGGGGATGTCTATTTTTTCCTTACATTATGCTGTTTGACCACTGTTTTTATTTGGTATGTATAGAGTTTTAATGAAGTCAATAATATCAATAATAACTCTTATTATTAAGATTTTCATTTTGAACTTTGTAAGGGTCACACTTAGAGGTCATGACCCAGGCCTCACCTATTCACCCTGCCCCCTTTTTCTATTATATGCAGATGTTTCAATTATGATTCCATTCCACAGCAAGGGGTAAGCATTAGATCTAATGAAATGGCCTGAAAATACCTTAAACCTGAAACTGGGAACTGAGAAGCCCCAGCTGCTTCTCAGGGTGGGAACTCTCCCTGGCAGGGCCCCCTCCTATTGGAGTTCTGAAAATTCCCATCCTCTGAGCAGTACAGAATTGACCCTTTTTTTCCCACAGAAAATGGGGCATGTGGAACTGCCATCCAATGACTCTGATAAGTAGCTACCTTCCCTGGGAGACCTATCATGATGGTATCTCATCCCTTGATTTTAGGGTTTTTAGACCATGTATGTAATAAAGTGGTCATTTGCTGAAAGGTTCTGAGCAAGTGCATATCAGCATGTACCTGAGCCTATGTTCCCAGGACACACTACATATCAGTTCACTCCATATAGGGGTAGGACTTTCCAAAGATACAAATCCTTCTTCATTTCTTAAATTTTTTAACTACTTGGTTCACACCTGGGTACTATAGGGCCTTATTACTCTTGCCAATAAGCTCCACTTCTGAGCTATCCAATTCAATTTGCATAATAATAAAAATAACATTGCAATTTCTTGGACAGACCCAGTAATTAGAGGGCTAATTAACACCTTTCTATGGGATTATCAATGTAGGTGTAAGGCCTGGCCTGGTAGCCTCTGGCTGGAAGGCCCCCACCCTAACTAAAACCCATGAACATCCGGGCATACAGCTGTTCAAACTCAGACAATCAGGACCTGCCCTGACAAACAAAGGACCCCCACTGCACACAGCCTGTAGCTATGCCCACTGCACATGACCCATAGTTATGCCCCCCAGCCAAGGCCCATAGCTATGCCCCCGGCCCTAAAGTGCGTGAAACTCTGAACGTAACACAGGAGGCCCCATAGGCATCATCAGCACCCCCCACTAGCTAGCCTATATCTAACCCTGCTGCTCCTAAGGGGATGTGACTTCCCTGGCCTGCACCCTGAGCACCCAGACCTGGGAACCTTGCTGCAGGATGATAAAATTTTAAACTCGGACTCAGTTTCTCTGATTTCTCAGTAGGCTACCATCTAAAACCTGACATTTTGGTGCCAAAACCTGGGAGGAGTTTCACGACCCCTCCCAGGGGAAATGACTCCTCCTTGCCAGACAGACCTGGGGCCCCTCCGCCGCCCATCTGCTAGCCTGTTCTCCAAGTGGACTTTTACTAACCTATGCCTTCCGAGTCAGTGAGTCAACCCTTGTCTACACCTCGGTCTTGTCCCTGCCGTCTGGATGGACCTGTCCATAATCGCAGCTGCATCAGGAGCCCCTCTCCAACCAAGTCATCCTCTGGGGATGCCTGGAGGGTCTCTAGGTTTCCTGCCATTTCCAGGAACATGGGATGTGGAGATGTCCTCATTCTCACTCCTCCCTGCCGGTCCCCCAGGGGACCCCTGTTACAATAGTCTGACCATGCCTCGGGACGCCATGACTTGGTCTGATTATTTCCGGACTTGACAAATTAGGGGCAACGAGGAGTCTCGCACAGACCCAAAAAACCTGCTCAGATGTTTAGTCCACAATCTGGTTAAATTGGACATGTCCATAAAAATGAAACAGCTTATCTTTCTGTGTACTATAGTCTGGCCCCAATACCCTCTCCCAAACGGGTCAGCCTGGCAACCTAAAGTCACCTTAGATTTCAAGGTCCTCTCTGATCTGGACACTTTCTGCCAACAGGCCAGCAAATGGTCAGAGGTCCCATATGTCCAGGCTTTCTGGCATCTGAGATCCTGGCCTGATTTATACGCTACTTGCAATACCGCTCAAGTTCTCCTTGTAGCAAAGAAACCCTCACCCGCTCCTTCCCTTACTCCTCCCCCATCCTTGGCTTCTGCTTTCTCCAATGAGCCAGAAGAACTTGCCTCTCTGCCAGTCCCTCCTACTAACCCCACTCCCCCTCCCTATGCCCTGGAACCTCTCGTCTCTCCAGTCAGCTCACACACCCGGTCACATGACCCTCCAGGGCCATCTTCTGCTCTGGAGCCACCCTCTGCACTCCTTAATTCTTCAGATAAAGTCACAGAAGCTAAAAGTGTGGTCCAAGCCCCACTTTGTCCTCAATCACGTGGCCCTCTGGCACCATCTTCCACAACCCTTTGTCCTCAATCACGTGACCCTCTGGCACCATCTTCCACACCCCTTTGTCCTCTATCACATGACCCTCCAATGCCATCTTCCACACTCCATTGTCCTCTATCACATGGCCCTCCAGCATCACCTTCTGCCCTGGCATCATCTTCTGCACTTCTTTGTCCCCTTCATGAAGTCACGGGAACAGAGGGTGTGGTCTGCATTCACGTTCCTTTCTCTCTCTCTGATCTGATGGCTATCAAAAAATGCCTGGGGTCCTACTCTGCAAATCCTATGGTGTATATTAAAGAGTTCCATCATTTAACCCAGGCTTATGACCTTACCGGGCATGATGTTTATGTAATCCTGTCCTCTACTCTCACCTCCGATGAGCACAGTCATATCAAAGCTGCCTCCCGTGCGCATGTGGATCAATTACACCTGTCCAATCCTAACATGCTGGTTGGTAAGACTGCAGTTCCCATGGAGGAGCCTAACTGGGACTATCAGGTGGGAGGGGCCGGCCACAAGCACCGGGACCAAATGGTTGAGTGTATATTAGCAGGATTAGAAAAAGCAGCCCAAAAAGTTGTGAATTATGATAAACTCTGGGAGGTTAACCAAGAAGCTTCAGAAAACCCTGCAGCTTTTCTAAATTGTCTTAGTGAAGCTCTGATTCAGCACACTAGGCTAGACCCTGAATCTCCTAGCCACCCACTTCATAACTCAGTCTGTCCCAGACATTTAAAAGAAATTTAAAAAGGCTGAGGATGGCCCTCAAACCCCCATCCATGACCTGGTGACCATGGCTTTTAAAGTCTTTAATAGCCGGGAGGACACGGCCAAAGCCACCCAGCAGGCCAACCTCCACCAAAAAGTAAATTTACAAGCCCAGGCCCTAGTAGCAACCCTGAGGCTGGCAAAGCTTCAGCAACCGGGAAGAAGGGGTCCACTGAAAGTGGCTAGAAACACTCCACCAGGAGCATGCTTTAAGTGCGGCCAGGATGGACACTGGTCTGACTAGTGTCCACACCCCAAGCCACCCAACAAGCTGTGCCCAGAGTGCAAGTGGCAAGGGCACTGGTGCAGTGACTGCCCAAACTGGCAAACTGGCTCAACCTTGGCACCTCAATGCAGAGTTCCAGCTAGCTAGCCAGATGAGGCACCAGCACTGGAACTCCTCAGCCTGATGGATGACTGATGCAGCCCAGACTCAGCGACCCCTATCACCCTCGCCAAGCCCAGGGTAATGCTATAGGTGGCAGGTAAGTCCATTTCCTATTGGTGGATACAGGGGCCACCTATTCAGTTTTGCCTTCTCATTCCAGTTTTAGCAACGCCTCCCAGGTCTCGGTGGTTGGTATTGATGGCAAACCCTGCCAACCGTGGCAAATGCTGCTGCTGTCATGCAGCCTTGACCAAACCCCCTTTTCTCACTCCTTCCTCATTTTGCCCTCATGCCCAACTCTGTTACTAGGGCGAGACATTCTCCAAAAATTGGGAGCCTCAGTCCAATTTGGCCCTCCTTCCCTCTCCCCATGGGCGGGACTCTTCTTAGCAGCCCTCATCCCAGAAAAGGGTCTATCTCCACTGCTCCCACCAGACATAGTTGACCCCGAGGACTGGGACACTTCAAAACCTATAGTGGTCACACATCATGCTCCAGTTATTAAACTCAGTCTTCCTATTTTCCATCACGGCCCCAGTTCCCAATCTCCAAAGCTCACCGGTTAGGACTAAAGCCTATCATTGACCGCCTATTGGAGCACAAACTTCTTATTCCATTCAACTCTCCATGCCACACCCCCATTTTACCAGTAAAGAAATCAAATGGGGACTACCATCTAGTCTAAGACCTCTGCCTCATTAACAAAGCTGTGGTCCCTCTCCACCCCATTGCTCCTAATCCCTACACCCTACTGTCACAGATTCCTCCACAAACTACTCACTTTACAGTCCTAGACCTCAAGGATGCCTTCTTCACCATTCCATTACACCCGGACTCATTTCTTTTCTGTTTGCATTTACTTGGACAGATCCTCACACCAACCTCTCCCAGAAACTCACTTGGATAGTCCTCCCCCAGGGATTCAGGGACAGCCCCCATATTTTTGGGCAGGCTCTTGCATCTGATTTACTCAGCTGCAAACATCAACCGAGTGCTCTCTTGCAATATGTGGATGACCTCCTCCTTTGTAGCCCCTCCCTATCCCAATCTCAGCAACAAACAGCTACCCTCCTAAACTTTTTAGGCAAAAAAAGGGTATCAGGTTTCTCCTGCCAAAGCCCAAATAAGCCAAGCCTCAGTCTCTTACCTAGGGCTAATAATAACTCCTATCACCAATTAAATCACTGTCAACCATTGTGAAGCCATTATGGCTCTGCAACCACCCACCATGGCTAATGAAATCCTATCCTTCCTCAGATTCGTGGGGTTCTTCCATCAATGGGTCCAAAACATTGTGCTCCTAGCCAAGCCCCTTTATGCCACAGCAAGGGAGATGCTGACTGGGCCACTCTTTCAACCAACCATTGTCTGGAAAGCATTCAGCTCTCTGGTTGCAGCTTTAATGGTGGCTCCTCCACTGTCTCTACTGAACCCCCAACACCCCTTTCACCTCTTTAAAACTGAGAAACAGGGAATAGCTATTGGGGTCTTAGCACAGCCCCTAGGACCAAAGCACCAACCTGTAGCCTACTTGTCCAAACAACTAGATGCCATGGTTAGGGGATGGCAACCATGTCTATGCACAATTGCGGCAGCTGCAGACCTTACCAAAGAGACACTTAAACTCACCCTTGGCCAACCAATCTCTGACTTCTCACCTCATCAGCTACCCAATCTGCTTATACACAATCCTTAGAACACCTAGGACCCTCATGCATCCAAACATTTCACCTCTTCATAGAACACCCAGCTATCAGCCTTTTAACCTCACCATGACTTAACCTGGTTACCCTCTTCCCGGACCTGCCTATAGCATCCCCTCTTATCCACTCTTTTTTAGAAGTGTTAGAGCCTAGCCAAACCGTACACACATATTTCAGATCAGCCTGTGCCCCATCCAGACTTTACCTTGTATATAGACAGCAGTGCTAACATCATAGCCAAGGGACAATGAATAGCTGGCTATGCTATTGTTACGGACTTTGCAATAATAGAGGCCAAAAAACTCCCCATAGGATATACCTCACAGGAAGCAAAACTGACTGCACTCACCCATGCCCTTACCCTCTCAAAAGGGAAAGAGGTAAACATTTACACAGACTCGAGATATGCTTTCCTTATTGCACACTATCATTCTGCTATATGGAAAGAATGAAGCTTTCTCACCACAAGATCTCCCATAATAAATGCTAGCCAAGTCTCTTACTACCTCACCCTCCCAACCTTCTACTATGCTCTTCCTACAAACAAAAACACAACCGCACTACACTGAATCTGAAAAAGAAAACCTATTAAAAAAGGGAGGCACTATATCACAGGAATGGTGGATCCTCCTCCAGGGAAAGATTGCTATCACTCAGCTCCAACTACTACCTCTCATTACTGAAATCCACCAGTCCCTGCACATCGGGCCAAAGGCACTTCACCGCTTTCTCTATCCACTCTTTTCCTCCCCCCTTTTACTACAGGCTATTAGGAGGGCACACAAGACCTGTCTTACCTGCTCTAAAACTACATCCCAAGGTGCCCTCCGAACAGGGCTACCCACTCACCAGTTATGGGGTCACCTCCCTGGACAAGACTGGCAGCTAGACTTCACCCACATGCCCACTCACAAAAAATTCCACTACCTCTTAACCTTTGTGGATACCTTCTCAGGTTGGATTGAAGCCTTCCCCACCACCAAGGAGACTGTGGAAACAGCCACTTCCCTTCTACTCCAAGAAATTATTCCACAGTTCGGTCTACCCAACACCATCCAGTCCGACAATGGGCCAGCTTTCATCTCTTGCATCGTTCAGTATGTAACGTGGTCACTGGGAATCGTGTGGAAGCTCCACATCCCCTACCACCCACAATCATTGGGAAAGGTAGAGCGGGCACACGGGATCATCAAAACCCACCTAGCCAAACTAGCAGTTGAGATAAAACTTTCCTGGCCCAAACTTCTTCCCTTGGCTCTAACTCGCATTCGTGCTGCCCTGCTGGATCACACAGGCCTCAGTCCATTCAAACTCCTGTAAGGTAGGCTGTTTCTTCTCCCCAACCTCCCTACTAATCCACCTCCTCTAGCAACGTAACTACCTTATCTCTCCCTACTAAGGGAGCTGCTCCGGGAGCATGTGAACTGAGCCCTTCTGGTTATAACAGGTAATTCTACACGTCTGCCCAGCAAAACTTTACGGCTAGGTGACACTCCATGAATTAAAGCCACAATCTTTACAACCTAGGTGGTCAGGTCCATATATAGTCTTACTAACCATCCCTATGGCAGCAAAACTCTTAGGACATAGCATGTGGATCCATCTGTCTTGTCTTAAACTTTGCCCACTGACCTCATCAGATCAGTGGAAGGCCACCATGCTATCTCCCATCCGAATTCACCTCACATGCCATCATGGGCTCCCACACAATTCTTCTCCTCACTCTTCTCCTCTTCACCATCCCTAAGCCCCACCAACCCAACACGCAGATGTATGCCTGGAGATAAAAGAAATTTGGGTTGCAGGATCTGCAGAACACTCTCAAATTATTGCCCAAGCTACTTGTCCAGTAGAAGGGTATCAAAAGCCTATTTCCATTATCATTGATCAGGGTAAAAGCTGCCTCTATCTGGGAACAAAAAATGCACCTACGCTATGCTTCCTTTATAAGCAGCAACATGGCTACTGCCGCAGGTGGCTGGAAACTTATTGAGGATGTCCTTGCTATTCCTGCAGAAGAACCATACCCTGGGCAGGTAACAGATGCTACCGGGGTAACCAGTACGGGGGACCCATACTGCTGCCAAACCTGGATTGCTCACTAACTCACCACCCCAACCAACCCCTGGAATTAAGAATAGCAGACCCATGGTGTCCCAGATGGGAAAAGGGTGAAGTGGCAGCGGTCTATAAAGATCTCTGGTGGTTCCACCCACAGGGAAAATGGCTCATAGTCCAAAGCTATTGTCCTACAATCACCGAGCCAGTAGACACTCTGCTGGAAATCAAAGATGTAATGCAGCAAGGTGAAACCCAGGTCCAACAAATCTTGCAATCTGCAAAACCCCAAAACCCCTTCACCTGGAAAAATTTTTTGTGCTTAATTACAAGCACACTCAATACCACTCACATTTTTCATGCCTCTACCTCATTCATTTGCACCTGCCTTGAAAAGCCTCTCTGGGCAGCTGCCCCATTACGAGATGCCCTTAATACCAGCATGCAGAATGGGCATGACAAGCAATTTCACTCCTTTCAAGTCCCTCTGCTCAAAAGCCACTTTTCTAGCTTCAGCATTTGTTATATTGCAGCACAATCAAACTTCACATGTAACACAACTATCATGGTGGAAAAGGCACTCCATGCAGAAACACACTTCTTCTGTTGCAACAGGACCCTTACAAAAACCATAAACTCCTCCTCTCCCCTATCCTGCATCCCAGCAACTCTAGTTCCCCAGCTAAACCTCTCTGGGGAAGCTGAGCTGTTGTTTCTTCTCCCTGATCCTCGTAGCAGTCGGGTGATTTTTCTACCTGTACTTGTAGGATTGTCTCTTGCTTCTATAGCTGCTGCTGCAGGTGTAGGAGGGGGTGCATTAGGCCATAGCTTGACAGCCATGGCAGACCTTGAGGACAAACTGAATGCAGCCATCGGTGCCTCAAAGGCGTCCCTCACCTCCCTTCAAAGACAAATGATCTCCTTGGTGCAGGTAACCCTTCAAAACTGAACAGCACTTGATCTTTTAACAGCCAAAAAAGGTGACACTTGTTTATTTCTGCAGGAACAATGCTGTTACTACATCAATGAAAGTGGCTTAGTAGAGGAGAACCTCAATGTCCTGACAAAACTGCAAAAAGACCTTAAAGAAAAGCAGGCTGTTGTCCAATCATCCTCCTGGTTGAAATCCCCTGTCCTGATGTGGCTAACCCCAATACTCACCCCATTTTTAGTTATCTGCTTACTGTTAATGCTTGCTCCTTTTGTTTTAAGTTTCCTACAAGAGGGTCTCAACGAACTCTTTTGGGTGACAGTCAATCAGATGCTGCTACACCCCTATGCCTCCCTTCCAGTTGAAGCACCAGCCAGCTAAAACCCCTTACCCAATGATGCCCCCACTCGGCAGGAAGTAGCCAGAAAGACTATGGCACCCTATTATATCAAAAAGGCTGGAATGTAAGGCCTGGCCCGGTAGCCTCTGGCTGAAAGGTCCCCACCTGAACTAAAACCCATGAACACCTGGGCATATAGCTGTTCAAATTCAGCCAATCAGGACCTGCCCTGATAAACAAAGGACCCCCACTGCATACCACCCATAGCTATGCCCACTGCACATGGCCTGTAGTTATGCCCCCCAGCCATGGTCCGTAGCTATACCCCTGGCTCTAAAGCATGCAAAACTCCTAACCTACCACAAGAGGCCCCGTTGGCATCGTCAGCACCCCCCACTAGCTAGCCTATATCTAACCCCGCCGCTCTTAGGGGGAAGCAAATTCCCCGGCCCGCACCCTGAGTACCTGGACCCGGGTACCTCACCCCAGGACAATAAAATTTTAAACTCGGACTCAGTTTCTCTGATTTCTCAGTCAGCTACCATCTAAAACTTGACAGTAGGGTGACAAAATATCACTAGACTCAATTAGGAACAAACACTGTACATTGTTTGTAGCATGTTGTCAAATCAGGATTCCACAAGAAAGTCTTAAAATAAACCATTTCCACTTAATAAATTTTATTTTTAGATTTTGAATTATTCCAAATACTAGTTGTAATTGAAATATAGCTGAACTATATTTCATCAGATTAAGGCATAGGCACTTACCATTCTCAGAATGTCTTGGAAATAATTGAATAAATTATTTTTAAAAAATAAATTATTTTAAATTATTTCTTACTAGCTTGTACACAGGTTTGTGTCAGAGATGAATTAGTATAAACTAAATATGAAATATGGGGAAACCTGAAGCAAAGCTAGAGATGTGATATGAAGCAGGGATCAAAAAAGAAAAGCAAAAATTACCATGGTGAGAGCATGATTGAGGAAGAGAGACATCTCAGAGTCTGATTAAAGATTTTGTGGAAAAGAAGCATGATGAATGTGGACATTTCAAGTGTTGTAAACTCACCCCTCTTGCCTCTAAATAAAATTCAGTAAGACTACATTGCTTATGAATACACTTATGCTGGAGGCAAGATACTTTAAATTCTTTCTGCTTCAATATCTTTATAATATAGTATTAATTCATATTTTCTTTGGCACAAATGAAATACTATTAGTTGTGTTTACTCTATATCTAGTAAACAATAAAATCTTTTAAAATATTGCTATACATACTGTTGTTAGACAAGTAAGGAAATAAAATATCCAAACAATCACTATTTAGACTACTAAAATAAAGGTAAGGAATATAATTTTCATATGCAGAAAATGAGTTTTACCATTACTACTAAAATATGTTGAATAAATACTTTAAGTGTCTATTTTAATCTTATATCAATTAAAAACATTTAACTCTAGTGTTTTATGCTGCTGAGATAAACTCAGAAGTTTGCTCGTTCCTCCTATTTTGTTTCTTCAGCCCTACTTTAAAAAATTCTCAACATTCAATCCTATCAATAATCCACACTTCTGGCACCAAATGCACACATGCATTTGAAATGCACACATACATTAGAAAGGATAGGTGCTGAATTAAAAAAAAATGTGGACACCTTATACAGTTATTGTAAAATCAAATGCCACATCATACTACATACAAACACCATCCAGTGTCACACGATTTATACATTTGTCTCATTGTCCTCAGCAATCATACTTTGTTAAAAAGATCACTGTCAATGATTCATCTGTATCTTTTAATGATGTCTCTTCTTGATAGTCTATGTTTACTTAATGCATTTCCCTAAGTCAAAAAGTGAGATACAAATAAAGAAAGTCCGGTTCCATTTGTATGAGATACACAGAAAGGAACAGTCTTCATTTCTTATTTTTCAAAGAAAAATTGCAGGCTCCATCCTAAGGCTAAGGAATATAATAGTTTTAATTCAGAAATGTATAATCAGATGATTATAGTATTTATTTAAAATGCCTGAATGAATGCAAAGAAAATATTTTAATCAACTTTTTGTGTATTATGTGAAAAAAGGGCAAAAGGTATTGTGTTAGTACATGGAGCTTAGGTGAAAAAGGAAAACCAGGAATGAGCTGTGTCATATTAAAATATTCAAACAATTTTATTATATCAGGAATGCAGAATAGTGTGGTCAAATATGATGATTATAGAAGCAAGGCAAACTATAAGTTTTGAGAACTAATACAAAGTTAAGTCACCATACTTGTTTTGAAAATACGATGTGGAAATAAATAAATTATTAGCTCATCTAACCAGCTGTGGAATTATATGAGTTTAGGCAGTAAGTAGAAATTCTGATTAAATCATCAAAAAGAACAAGGAAGTAAGGAAATGTATTATTCTTCAATATTCCTATGCTATTTAATTTATTTCAAACATGATGAAATATTATTTGCACTATTGTTGTGAACTTACAGTCCTTTGGATATTGAAAACTAAAAGTTTATTGCTGAGATCACTATTAAGGCATCCCAAAGCAGGAGAACAGCAATAAGTATTGCATTCTTAATTTTTATTTTTTCAAATTTAAATATTGTGCTCTAATGGAAATAGAATTATAAAAATGGCAAAAGCTATATGAAAAATTATTTGTTTAACAGTAAATGTTATTTTTTATAAGAGAAGTTGTAGGTTTACAGAAAAATCATGTGTAAAATACAGTTCCCATATCCAACCCTATCACCAACACATATATTAATTTGGTATTTGTAACATTTCATGAAAGGACATTTTTATAATTGTGCTATTAATTGTAGTCCATCATTTAGGGTTCACTGTTTGTGAACATTTTACAAAATTCACAATTTTGTGCTACCATCACACCAGTGATTTACCCAAACCTTATGATCAACCCAAATAGAAACTGCAGAATAAAAGCATTGACCCTCATTCCTACCCCTTCCCCACCCCCAGTAACTTGTATTTGAGATTCTCTATGAATTTGCTTATATTAATGATTTCATATCACTGAGGCCACAGAATTGTTATTTTAACCATCTATTTGTTTATTTATCATAACAATACTTTAAAAACCTACTGCTCCATTGTATGACTTAAACATTTTCTATACAACAATTTGCTTTAGTATAGGAAATTTCTCTTTTTTGTCCTTTTCATCTTTTATCAGAAAAGGAGAAAAATATACTCTATGTGTATGCATGTGTGTGTGTGTGTCTGTGTGTGTGATAGTATCAATTTAACCTTAATGTAATAGGAGAGAATGTCAAAGTAGCATTCTCACAGATAAAAATGTGTGTTCTAAAGTGATATCATCACTACAGGACAACTTGCTTAACCTTGTGTAAGTTTCCTAAACTACCTGGTCTTAGTTTCTCCAATATAAAATGTGAAATTAAAACTAAATAATGTCTGAAGGACTTTCAAACACAGTATTTAGATTTTTTAGAATCCAAGCTCTCCTGTATAATATTGAGGAAAAGAAAAATATTAATCAGCACATTTTCATACGCTTTATAAAAAGAACACAATATTTTAAGAATAATTAGATGCCTAATTTTTAAATAAGTATGAGAAGAACTGGCTTTTGTTTAAGTGTTAGTAACAGATTTTTTTATTCATGGCATGTGTTAGGATACTTTCAAGGAAGGGACACCGATACTTATTTATTTTTTGCTTTAACAACAGGTAAGGGAGACATTAGCATGGATTGCTGAAAAAGAACATGTATTGTTTGATTTCATGAATTAATCCTCATGGGTATTTAAACAATTTCATTGTCTTGTTTTCAAAAGAAAAAATATACATGTATATAAAATACATATATCAGCAATGAAAAACCACACAGCACCCAGGGAATTCATTCTTCTAGGGATATCAGATGACCCTGAGCTTCAGGTTGTGATTTTCCTCTTTTTAATGATCATGTATATATTAAGCATCACTGGAAATGTAACCATCATCACGCTCACCTTGGTGGATCCCCATCTGCAGATCCCTATGTATTTCTTCCTTAGGAACTTCTCTGTATTAGAAATATCATTCACAATGGTCTGTATCCCTAGATTACTCAGCACAATTGTAACCAGAGACAAAACTATTTCATACAATAATTGCACAGCTCAATTGTTTTTCTTCATCTTCATGGGTATAACTGAATTCTCCCTTTTAACTGCCATGTCCTATGACCGCTATGTGGCCATCTGCAAACCCCTGCATTATACAACCATCATGAGCAAGAGAATCTGCATGCTGCTCATATTTTGTGCTTGGCCTGCAGGATTTCTATTTTCCCACCAGTTATTTTATTCCTCCAATTAGCCTACTGTGACTCCAATGTCATTGATCACTTTGCTTGTGACTATTTCCCTCTCTTGCAATTATCCTGTTCAGACATGTGGCTCCTGGAAGTGATCGGTTTTTATTCCACAATAGTGATTCTACTTTTTATTTTGGCATTAATAATTCTCCCCTACATGTTCATCATTAGAACAATCTTGAAACTCCCTTCTGCCAGTAAGAGGAAAAAGGCAGTTTCCACATGTTCCTCTCATGTGATTGTCATTTCCATCTCTTATGGAAGCTGCATATTCATGTATGCCAACCCTTCAGCCACAGAAAGGGCATTCTTGATCAAAGGAGTAGCCATTCTCATACTTCTGTTGCTCCTATGATGAATCCATTATATATACTCTGAGGAACCAGCAAGTGAAGCAAGACTTTAAGGACACTTTCCAAAATGTGTTTTCCTCTGCTAAATGAAAGTATCAGTAGTATTAAATGAAAAAAATTATGTTAATTTCTTCTATTATGTACATCTTCCTAACTCTGTTTGCTTCACTTCAATTATGTTTTACTCCTTTTTCCATTTTCATTTTAAAATTCCTTCCACAATTGCATTCAATAAATTTGATTATGCTGAATATTGCTTCTGAATATTTTCTAGTTCAAATATTTTATTCAGATGAATTTGAATGAAGTAAACAAATGTGGGTTAATGATTATGGGCTTGAATAGATGTAGTTTGCTTTGTAAAAGACATGGCATTTATTGTGATAGAATGAATGTCAAGATAGATACAGACATTTAAACTTTTCATTCTTACTGGGCAATAGAAATAAATGCTATTAGGAAATGCTCATTCCACTTAGCATTTCTGCGAAATCAAATAATCACAATGACAAAGGGGTAGGATAAAATGTGAATACCTACACAAATGCTTTTAAGGATTAGAGAGTCATGTGTTCAGATTTTAAAAAAGGAGGAGGAGAAAATGAAGTAGCTTTTTTTTTCAGCATAACTGTATTCCAAACCTGTAGCTGTTTTCAATGAATTGGACATTTAACACTTTCAAGTTTCTGAGGTAACTAACAATCTTAATGCCTTTGGTCAGAGGTATTTTTCAGGAGGTTGATCAAATACTTTGAAAAATTAAAAGTGGATTTAGAACAGACCATGTGAAATAAAGGCAATAAAATGCATGTATCTTCCATGACCTGGTGAAAGTTCATTGTCTGGAGAACTGAGTTTTAATCTGGGCATCTAGAAATGACTTCGGAGTTTATGGAGGTCAGGTTACAAAAGACCATCTACTGATAATATTGTACATGATCTATTATGAATCAGGCAACTCATACACAATATTTTTACAATATCCCTTGAAAATGAATATTACTATTCCTAACATATAGGTAAAGAAACAGTATAATAAAACTTGAGGGTTTTTCAAAATCATAGAGATGGCAGTTTTCATTTCTATTTAAATTTACTTCTCTCTGACCTAAAATATCTGGCTCATGGAATGACAGTGCTCTAACTTTTATTATAATAATTTATGAATAGATGTTTGAGTTATATTGCAATATTAAAGGCATTTAAATAGATATTTAAATAATTTAGCCAAAGTTAATTATCTTATGACTTGTATTGGTGATACAATGACAAAAAAGCATGATTTTTCCCCAAATTACTTTAAATTATAGAGGTCAGAGGATAAATGCAAAATCAAAACTTAATTTTATAAATGTACCAATTTGAATTTAAAAAATGACAACAACAAACCAAAGGACAGGGAATGCTATTATTGGCCAAAATAGAATCTCAGGTCCCTGCTTTTTCTTTTAACAGGACTATGGCCAAGTTCACAATAACTTCTAAATGTGGGTTCATTCTAATCCTAAATTTGCAAACATATGATAAACCTTGGTTGCCTTGGAGTTTTCACTTTTTTTGCCTTTCCTTATTATCATCTTGGGTGTTATTGAGGACCACATTACTTCTTGAGTAAAATTATGAACGGGCAACAGGGTTTCGGTGGCCTCCAGACAGCACCCTTCACAGTAGGACTCTGACTTGGTCCCACCCTATATTGTGGGCCATGAATTTATCTTTCCTCAGTTTTAACCTGTGTACTAAACCACAGGTATTATTCTCCCAGTTCTATCTGAAAGACATTATATCAAAGACCACAGTGTAGATTTCTAGGAGATGCCTGATTAAAGTGCTCCTCATTTCAATTCAGGAAACACTGGGTTATATTACACAAATTGAACCCATGTATAAAACAAAAAGAAAACACTAACAATTAGTACATATTGAATATTATGTAATTTTCTTGTAAATAACAAAATAAATGATTGTACAGACAATGGTTTTCTTAACAATATCCATATATGGGTAATAACAGTTTCCTATAAGTAAAATAGGAAACTTCCAGATGTAAATTCTTCCTAACCTTTTTCATGCTTATGAAAATTCTTTGATTGATTTTTTAAAATGTCTTTAAAATGTCAGCAGATATGTGCTAGCCATTTGGGCTAACAGAATATGCCACTTCTATCCTATGGGATTACAGGAAACAGACAAAAGGTAGACATTTATACATAGAATTGTTTTTATATAAAATATATTCCAAGTATTATGTCAGTATAAACTATGGGGTTGTACACAACATTTTAGTCCTGGAAGGACTCCCAATGCACATAATGAGGTAATAAATAAATGGGTTGACAAAGAGAATCAAGATTACAATAAGGGG
>PVIY010039770.1:0-22860 GCA_004026745.1 Myrmecophaga tridactyla
TCCACCAAAAATGGATATCTTGGTTAGCTTATCCATAGGCATATTAAATAAAATATAATCATTGTAAAGCCTGAGATTATACAGTAAGTTTCATAAAGCAATTTAAAATTAAGGCAAACAAAGGAAAAACTATACAGATATCAGAGTTTCTTGAATTCTAAATATTAAACATGAACTTAAATACCATTTGATTAGCTATCAAAGCTGTGGATGTTCCCTTGAGCACTATTAAGTGATGAAGAATGTTAGGTCTCAGAAAAACATTAAAAATTTTTTTTTTTAATTTTGCCTAAGGGGCTGTGGCATGTGTGATAGGTGCCCAGACCTTTGCTCCCAGCCATGAGCTTCCATCTACAATGTTTACCACTGCAGGTGAAACTCATGCTCCTGCCAGTACTACTAAATTTTATTCCTTTTATTCTTCACTCATGCAGCTCTTAAATTGGCTGTGGAAAAAGAAAGAGAAGAAGAAAAACAGATTTTTGATGAGAATTATACCTGTTTCAATTAGGGCTACGGGCAGTGCAAGGGTAGCTCAGTACCTGCCATGTGGGAGACCCGGGTTTGATTCCCGGAGTCTGCACATGCCAAAAAAATAAATAAAAAATAGAAAAGAGTAGGACTACTAAATTGTAAAAGGCAACCCTCTGGGCAGATGAACTGCAACCTCATCCTCCCTTCGATGTCCCCCTTACCCAACCCACCACCAGCCCCACCATCTTTCCACAGTTCATCCAAGCTGACACAGCTTGGCCAAGGCACAGTGTTTGGTGAACCCTTGGTTGAGTCCCTAAAAGCATGTTACAGCCCTAGCAGAGAATTTACTCGTGGTATTATCTGGGTGAAACACTTGTGAGCCACTTAACTTGAATAAAATTTGAGTCAACGACCATTCAAACCTTCTTCAGAACCACACGAGATATGAGGGATTTGTTGTTGTTGCAAAGCATGATTCTCCACGGCACATAAGATCAGCCAGAGTTAGACACATAGTCAGGGATGAAATTTCCCTTTTAATCACTATGCTTGAAAAAAACTCTTATACCAGTCAAGGCTGTCACAAAGTCTTGCATATTGAGTGCTACCCGAACATTGTTTGAAGAGGAAATGAAAAAGAATTTTCAAATTAGTTCTGCTCAATGGCTAAGTTCCGAACTGATGAGAATACCAAACTCACAAATGACAAAAGAACTAAGTATCGCTCTTCTTTGCAATAGCAGTGATGTATCTGTTGATGATTATGCACAGTGATTAGTTCGTTCCTGGTAAGGAAGGCTGAATTTTATTTTCTCAATCCAGGGAGACCATTGATAAAGCTCAGTAGTTTCCTTGAAGCTGTATCAAAACTATTTAAGCTGAATAAACTAAATTGTTCGCTTGTTTGTTTAATTATCTGAATCTTTTATCCATAGGTACATGAAACACTACCTTATTTGCCATACTTGATACAGATTTGACATCTCTCAATTTCAATATGGAATAGATCTATATTGAGACATTTAATTCTATGTGGAGATTATTAAAGGAAAATAGGCTTCATCAGATCTGCAATTCAAAAGCTGTAGTTTCCACATTGTTGAAGCAAGAGAAATTATTAATTCCAAAATATAAAAAATAATATCCAAAAGAGTAGGACAAGTCTTCCAGGGATATTTGACATTTTCAGGTTTTACTAGAGGCAGTAAATAGCAACATCATTGCTTAATAGGCTTGAGAATGTATATTGCAACATTATGATTAAGATCAGGGACTGAGGCAGTGCAAGGGTGGCTCGGTGGTAGAATGCTCGCCTCTCATGCCAGAGACCCAGGTTTGATTCCCAAAGCATGCACATGCCAAAGAAAAAAACATCAGAGGCTGAGGGATTGGACACTCCCAGGAGAAGTCTAGATGCTGTCATGTGCTAGATGTGCAACCTTGGCAAGTTATTTAATCTCTCTAAACCTTATTTCTAAAATAAAGATAACAATCCTACTTATTTAATTCAGCTATTTTGAGAATTAAATTAGAAAATTCAAAGATGCCAAAGTTTTGTGTCTTTCGACGTTAATTCAAAATGTTTGGTATAACGGCCACTTAGTAAGCATTAAATAAATATTATTTTTATTAATATTATCCAAACCAAATATTCCCACTATTTTTATGGGAATTGGTGCTAATACATATGTCCATTTTCTGTGAAAAATGTTTTCAAAGAGGACATTGTCATATTTAAGCTCCCTGCAAGTTGAACCCAGGAGATATTTTCTTATAATCATGCTGAATTTTCTCATTATGAATCTTCTGAGGACTAATATACTTAATGGTTTTTGGTCTTTCCCAGGTGCTAAGAGGAAGTTTTGAAAATCAAATTTGATATGATCACTGTAGATAATTTCTAGAAAATCACAATAGAGATATTTTCACCCCCAAACAAGGGGTATGTAAGTCATTATTGTGTTTTCATAGATATTAATTTCTCTTTTTGCCACAATCTAACTCTGACAGTGACCCACACTTCTCAAACTTCAGAAAATCCAGTCTCCCCAAGTTCCATATTCCTGTATACTAAGATGAAATTTGATCTTAGTCAAATCTAGTTCCTTAGCTACACCCATAATACCTGGAAAATATAAAAGTGTCATAGAGGCGGGGTAAGGGTAGCTCAGAGGCAGAATTCTCGCCCGCCATGCAGGAGACTGGGGTTCAATTCCCAGACCCTGCACTTAAGAAAAAACAAACAAACAAAAACAGATATAGCATTGAAAATCAAAATTCATGAATATATATATATTTCATCCTTTAAGGAATTTTCCTAGATATATATATTTTTATGCCAGCAGCCATCTCTATGAAGAACTATTTTATTTCTTCAACCCTATTTTCTAAATCAAAACCATTTGTTCCAGGGGAGAATTTCTATTCACCGAATTTACAAATCTGGGTATATCTTAATTTCTAAATATTTGTCAATCACTCCTGTATTGTAAACAAGTCATTGCTGTTCCAGATATTTTTGTGATTACTTAACCCACCATAATTAACGGGCTAATTATTACAAATTGACTGCATCAATATTAGCATCGAGGGATGTATTCATAAAACACACATCAGCACTCTTAGAGCAGACACACTTTGTTAGCATGGCAAAATCAGGGACAATGGAATGGAAATTTTTATTTATGGGTGAGTGTCTAGGAAAATATGTTCAGAAAACATAGACCACCTTGCATAACTATTCAAGGATATCTTTTATCTTTAAAAAGTATCCAAGGCTAAACTATACATAATGATAGAATAGCAAGGCTTTCAGATAATGATTCAAGGACAAAAGTTTCAGAGGCTGGCTATCATGTTAAGCAAAGGTTATATGCATATTCTAAGTTATATTATATGCATTTAGGAAAAACCCAAGATATGCATAATCCTTAAACATTCTTATCTCAAGTATTACTCACAAGGTCATCCTTTGATGAACAGCAGCAAGCAAGATTACAGTTCTCTTTGAATTTTGGTTTGCAAAGGAAAATTGTCACATTCAGAGGAGATTAGATCCCTCCAGCAGTTCACAGGGACATAATTAATGGTACAAAGTTCCAGTCAAATTTCTCTGCCAGGCAGAATTTGGTTTCATATGAAACCACTCAGGGTTATTTTATTTGTAAGATCAACTTTTAGGAAACTCTTGCCAATTCACCATCAATGCATGCATGCTCCTATTTCACACTGCCTTGTCCCCAGATAACTAAAAATGACCACTATGGCCAATCAGGATCCCTAATTATGGCGCAATGCATTGCCCTGTGTTTATAGTTTGTCATATTTCCCCATCAAATTGCATCCATTGGTCGTCCCATTCTTTTAGGATTCAACTTTCTAACCACATAAATTATGACATAGGTGGCAATTGGTTAAATGATTAAATCAACTACTTTCACAAGCAACCATAACATCAAATATTCTACCTATGACATAGATATTATTATTATTATCATCATCATCATCCTCATTTTATAATTAAGGAAACTAAGACTCAGAAAACCTAAGTCTCCTGACCCCAAAATTCCACATGCTTTCAATTACACCATCTTTTTGAAAGTACATGTTGGGTTACTACTAGGTATCTTGTTTCAATAAATTTGGGAAATGACGGACTAAATAAAGAGCAACAGTTTCTTTAACATGGACATTCTCGAAGCAAATGTGTTTTATGAATCACCAAGATAATGTTTATACTGTTTCCAAAATGTATTAATATGTGGCCCATTCTTCCCCCCTCCCCCATCCCTTCATGAGACTAATATCTTGCTAAGCATTGTTTGTGAAATGCTTCACTGAGGAGTGATACCAATACTGATTCTTAGTGTTGATTTAATGCGTGATTGTGGGTACGTAGAAGAATATATGACACAGTGGATGGTAAATACATATGTATTATGCAGAAAGAAATAATATGAGATTCAAGGAGAGAACCCAGAATGGAAGGATGAATTTGTATTTTGTCCAGTGGGTACGTAGGAGCCATTGCAGTTTTGAGAAAGTAAACGAGATGAATAAAAAGGGGATTTGTTTTGGGAAAACTTTTCTAGATGTGAGTGCATATAGGAAATGGCAAGACCACTCATTCCCGAAACAATAGAGTAAAATCAACCCAAGAGAGTTTGTAAAATTTGAGACAGAATCTGACAAAAGAGAAGAAGAAATAAAAGATGGCTTTAAGTTTAATATCTTGGGTGACTGATGAAACAATAGTGTCAGTGACAGAAAACTTTAAATGTAGATGTAAAGATAACGTGCTTATTCTTTCTGCTCTTCTGCTATTACTCTTAGACAAATTCATTCAGTCCTCCCTTTGTCCATTCATTTTGCTTCAGCTGATGCCCTCTCCCAAAGTTATAATTTGGATCAGAATGTGCTCTTTTTTATCTCTACAAATCATCAACAGCAATTTACACCATCACCAACCCATGTTTGAAAACCCCAGCTCCTACACAAACTTTCTCAAGTTTCTTTGGCTACTCATGTTTCCTCAACCAGCACTTCCCAAGAAAATACCCCTCTGGACAAGCCAGGCCCATGAATGCAATTAAATAATTTTGTTCAATACTTGTTCCCTTGCCTTCATGTACCACCCATCACTTGCTGCCTGAATCTTGTCTGTGAAACACCTACAGAAAAAAAAAAAAAAAAAAAAAGACCACTGCTTAGCCTCCAACTTGATTCCCTAAGACAAACTGATGTTTAAGAGGTTGGGCTTCTTCCTTATTAAGTTATATACCTTAAAATAGTGCTTGTAAACATCTTGATTCATCTGAAAATTCCCATTGGTGGGAATGTCTGAATATCTCCCCGGGCACAGGCAAATCAAAGAATGCAGCACCCAACTTTTGAGGATAAGTATATGAGTTTAAAAGCTGATGTTTTCAGCAAAATAATAATGTAAGAAATCTGACTTTATATGCTTTTTCTTGAGTGTTCACTTTAAGGATAGAGACAGCCTGTATCTCAGAAAATGTTCAAATCCCATCCTAGACAATAAACTGGGCTTTTCTATCACCTTGGATAGTTACTCAGAAGAAATGAAACTTACATACTTGAGTTTCATGTCATTTCATACCACCTTAGCAGTTGGCATGCTAACTGTCATGCCGACTGCTGCTCAGCATGTCCTATGAGCCAGGCACTCTGCAAAGTACTTTATATATACTGTCATATTTTAATATGATTCTTTCTGGAAGCCTTTATTATCTTCAGTTTACAGGTAAGAAAACTGAGGTTTAGTAAGGAAACATGCATTACCCGAGGTCATGTTCAGATTCCCTAAAAAGGGCAGAGCCGCTTACTCAAGCTCCAAAAGTACAACAGATAGGAATGTGTAAAGGCAGGAATACTCGACTGAGTGATCAGCTGGGCTAGGTTTATGGAGGCCAGTTGTTTGGTCAAACAAGCACTGGCCTGAGTGTTACTGTGAAGGTATTTCACAGATGGATTTACATTTACATTCATGATAGTTGATTGCATCTATGGCTGATTGCATCTACAATCAACAAAGGACATTGCCCTCAGGAATGTGAGAAGTCACCTCATCCAAGCAGATGGAGGTCTTAAAAGCCAGAACTGAGGTTCTCAGCAGTCAGAAGGAAGAATTTCTATCTCTACTACAGCCAGTTCACTTCCCCTGGGGAATTCAACTTTACTTTTATGGGAGTTTCCAGCTTCCAGTCTGTCCTAGGTTATTTGAACTTGCCAGCCCCCACAGTTATTTGAGCCAATTACTATAATAAATCTTTTTAGTTCTGTTTCTCTGGAGAAACCCTAAGTTCCTGAAACAGTGAGAGCTGAGATTGAAAATTTTATGTCTTGCGTTCTTTCAGCTAAAACTGAGGTGGAAGATGGGGAGAACAGGAGTGAAACCTAAGAATGCAAAAGTTAAGAAGGAAGCCACGCTCTGGGTCAGAGGTCCTAAACTGTGACCTGAGGACTTGCTGAGACCCTCTTTGCTTGGCTGGGGAGAGATGACAGAGCAGTCCTCCCAGCAGCCAGCCCTTCACCAAGGCAGAGCTCAGGTGCTGCTTAAGCGGCAGTTTCATGTGAACTGTTTTATTGGTTCCTCAAACAGCCCTTAGAGGTTGACATGTGTGCTGGTTTGAAAGGATGTATGTACCCTAGAAAAGCCATGTTTTAACCTAAATCCCATTTCATAAAGGCAGAATAATCCTTATTCAATACTGTATGTTTGAATCTGTAATTAGATCATCACCCTGGAGATGTAACCCAATCAAGAGTGGTTGTTAAGCTGGATTGGGAGAAATGTGTCTCCACCCATTTGGGTGGGTCTTGATTAGTTTCTGGAGTCCTATAAAAGAGGGAACATTTTGGAGAATGAAAGAGATTCGGAGAGAGCAGAGAATGCTGTAGCACCATGAAGCAGAGTCCACCAGCCAGAGACCTTTGGAGTTGAAGAAGGAAAACGCCTCCTGGGGAGCTTCATGAAACAGGAAGCCAGAAGAGAAAGCTAGCAGATGATGCCGTGTTTGCTATGTGCCCTTCCAGCTGAGAGAGAAGCCCTGCCTGTGTTCACCATGTGCCTTCTCACTTGAGAGTAGAAAACCTGAACTTCATTGGCCTTCTTGAATCAAGGTATCTTTCCCTGGATGCCTGTGATTGGACATTTCTATAGACTTGTTTAATTGGGACTTTTTTTGACCTTAGAACTGTACACTAACAACTTATTAAATTCCCCTTTTTAAAAGCCATTCATTTCTGGTGTATTGCATTCCGGCAGCTAGCAAACTAGAACAACACACTTCCTCGATATTATTGTCACCTGTGACAGCCCAGGTGCGCGCTGAAGGTTCAGCAGCTGGCTGAATCCCAAAGAGAGTTGAGAAAACTGGTTCAACCAAGTCCTCAATGCTAGCAGGTTTGTATGCTGTATTAAGACCCCAAGGCACTTGCTATTGCCACATGCCCGTTCCCAGAGATGGTCTTCACCTCTAGGTACAACAACTTCCCTACTAATTAAAAGCAGATGCTTCCATTAATGCGGGGGGTGGGGGGTCATTATTTATATTAAGCCGTGGGAATCTTATTAATCACATAGTTGTGTAAAGAAGGCTCTGAATGATCAACTCTCATTCACAGTATCACACAGTTGCTAAGAGCTACAAATTGTATCATCATATAGAATAACGTCTTTAAAGTTAAACAGGCCAAGGTTGAGATTCTAAACTTGCCAATTGACTGGGAGTGTGAACTTGAGCAAAATGTGATTGTCTCTAGCCATCTGTTTCACCATCTATAAAATGGAGGTAATAATAGTACTCTTTTTATAGGTTTATTTTAAGCATTGAAGTTAATAGCAGTGAGTACGTGCATTACAGCACCCGTAAGGTGTATGGCTTATTATTTTCCTAACAGATAAGGAGGTAAGGCAGAGATATGTTAAATAACTTGCCCAACACCCCAAAACTTAAACCCCAGAACTCCAAATTCTTTGACATTAACAAGGATATTACTGTAAGGCAATATAAAGTACTTAGCACAGAAACGGGAAGGTATTAAACACTCAATCCAGGCTCCTTCTATTACACCCTGCTTTCCTTTCTCATTTCTAAAACTGCCCAAAGAGTGACATTTTGTAATGTTCTTCAAAATGGCATGGTCAGAATGCTCAATCCCTAGTTAATTACAATGTGCTGCAGAAAATCAACTCTATCGGGAGGAAATAAACAATGACAGGTGAAAAAACCTTCATTCATCCCTTCTCTGTCCAAAGTATCCTGATCTCAGGAGACTTAGAGTAGATGAATTCTGCGAAGGGTAAAATCATAAATCATTAGACAGCAAATTGTATGTCATGGCAAAGATTTAAAGTTCTGAATATCCACAGTCTAAAAGGGGGGAAATACTTGTAGCAAGAGAACATATGGATATTAAAATACTCATTACCTAGAATTATATTAGGTTTTGACAATAATTTTTTAAATACTATGAAGTCATAAGTTTTTCCTGCTCTCAAGGTTAGATTTAGTGACTTGCCTATATATTTAAATTGAGTTCATCTATCAGTTTACAAAATAACTTACCTTCAAACTAGTTTTCTTCAATACCTAATACCACATTATTTGACAATGTCTCGTTTCTAGTTTGGAAAATAACAGAAACCTGACATCTATGGTTGGGTTTTATTGGCAGACTGGAGAAAAGAACCTCCTAGGGGGAGACTCTAAGGTTTTTGTGATAAATGGCTGATTAAGCTATCCCTTCATCTTTCAAGATTAATTTTGTTCTGAAATGAGAAATAATTTTATAAACAGATGGAATTGTCCCTGCCTAACTAGAAGAACTGCAGTCTCAGTTATGAGTTAGCTTGTTAAAATAGAAATATATTCATGTTAGGATAATTATTTTTGTAGCCCAATGCAGTTGGCAAAAATTAAAGTCCCATCAGAGCACAGACTGACACTCTTTTTGGCTTTGCTATATAGGCAAAATTCATAAATAACTCCAAACATGATTTCCTATCATTATAGATATCCTTAAAACAAAATGACTAATTATTATCTAATTTATATCTTGTTTTCCTTCAGGTACAACTCGTAGGCTTCTTTTCATTTCTTCTGCATTATTTGCCCAACCTAATTTCTACCCTAACTGAAATCTTAATGCTCTTCTTTTGTTAGTGTGATTGTTTCCATGGCAACAACAAAAGATTTGATGAGTTCTCTCTGCTGCAGGTAAAAATAATTGCAACATATTGATAAACCATCTTCCAATACCATTTTCATGTAAACGACCTTATAATGGAAGAGAGAGAGAGAGAGAGGAGAAATAGAAGCAAACAAAGTAGTTTTCAGAAAGCAGAATTGCTTGGAAGAAAATGCTTTTCATTGGTTTCAATGATGTTTAAAGGGTCAAACTGAGAGAGAATTTCAGATAACCGTGCCTCTTGATTAAACATTAGAAATAAAGAACATTTATTAAAAACTTATTGAAGAGCAAAGGAAAAGAGTTTCCTGTTCCAGGAGTACAGACAATCTCATTGATTCCATTTGTGTCCCTTTGCAAATTCCTTGGGGAAGAAATGAGATAAATGGGAAAATGAGAAGTGATCCTCCAATACTGTCTACACTACTAGAAATGCTGTGTAAATCTTTAGATCATATTTCATAGGTTATTATCACAAGTTTAAATTGAAGGAATAATGTTTGGACTCTGAAATAGAAGGATTATCACCTTATCACATCCTCTCTCCCTCCACTCTCAACTCTTAATGCAACCAACCATCTCTTAAGAACCCAGCAGCTGTTGGAGCCACAAGCAAAGTATGCCTGGAGGACATGAGCAAAAGAAGTGTGAACCTCCTGCATTTGGAGCCTGAGTGAAGCTTAGAGGACACTGGGGATCCCAGGAAATGAATAAGACAGAACTAGGGAAGGCTTGACCTTATGAGAGCCTTGGACCCCTGAAGGGCTGGGTGGGTCTATATGTCCTTTGTGAATGCAGAGATTCTGGTCTCTAAGGGGTTGAGGACATAAACAAGTGGACTGAATTTTCTCCACCCCTGAGGTTAGGAGAACAAAAGGAGTTTGGGGGAGAGTGGCTTTCTCTTAGTGTCTTGAAAGAGAACTGGCAATCTACCTGTGGTTCTGTCACTGACCACACATAGCTTCCTTTTTACTAACTTGAGTACCTCTCAAAAAAAGAGAAAGAGAAAACACAAATGACCAATATCAGGAATGAAAGATATCACTATAGATTCTACAAAATCTTAAAAAGATAATGATAAAAAGAACAACATGATGCCAACATATTTGATAACTTAGATGAAATTTGCAAATTCCTTAAATGAAACAAATTAGCAAAACTAACGGGAAAAAAAATAGACTATCTTAATAGTAATTATTTGGCTATCTTAATGTTAATTATTAACTGTTAAATAATTGAATTCACAATTTTAAACCTTCCTTGAAAGAGAACTGGTAAAATTGATCAAACTGTTAAGAAGAAACAATGCAAACTTAACAGCAATTCTTCAGAAAATAAAGGAGTTAAAAAAAACTTTCTAAAACATTTATGATATCAGTATGAGCTTGATAATCAAAGCCTGACAAAGGCATTACAAAAAAGAAAACTACAACCAACATCCCTCATGAACTTAGATCCAGAAATCCTCAACAAAATATCAATAACTCAAACCTACCAATAATGTAAAAAGTTCTATACATCGCAACCAATTGGATTTTTTTTTAACCAATTGGAATTTATCTCAAGAACATGAGATTGGTCTAACATTTGAAAACCAATCAATGTCATTAACTAATTAAGAGAATAAAGAAGAAAGAATAGTCATATAATGATGGCAGCAGATATAGAAAGATCATTTAACAAAATCCACCATCCATTCATGTTTTTTTAAAAAAAAAAGCTCTCAGCAACTTTGGGAGTACAATGCAACTCTCTCAACTTGATAAAAATTAGCTACGAAAAAGGCCTCACATACCTATCACTAACATTATATTTGATAATGAAATATGGAATGCTTTGCCCTTCTATGAGGAACAAGGTACAGATACTGCATCTCATCACTTCTATTCAATATCAAACTGGAGTCCTAGAAAATACAATGAGACAATATAAAGAATAAAAGACAGAAAGATTGGAAAGAAGTAAAAACAAGCTGTATTAACAGATGACATGGTTATCCACTTTTTAAATTGTAAGGAAACTACAAAGCAAATGTTAAAACAATAAGTGGATTTATTAAAGTTACAGGACATAAGGTCAATACACAAAATCAATGACATCCCTATATGTTAGCAACAAGCAATTGGAAAATAAAATTAAAGGAACAAAACCATACACAATAACATCAAAGAACATGAAAGCATGGAGTTAATAAAAGATTTGTAAGACCTATGCACTGAATCCCACCAAACGTTCTTGAGAGAAAAGAAAAGATGTTAAGTGGAGAGTTAGAGTATGTTCAAGAACTGGACAATTCAATAGTTTAGATGTAAATTTTCTCCATATTTTTCTGTATATTCAAAACCACCCAAATCAAAATAAATGCAGGTGGGTTTTTTTTAACTTTTTTTATTGTATAATATAACATGTATACAAAGTGAAGAAACGAAAGAGCAATAATTTTCAAAGCACTCTTCAAAAAGTAGTTACAGAACAGATCCCAGAGTTTGCCATGGGCTACCATTCTATCACCTCAGATTTGTCTTTCTAGCTGTTATACATGTAACTGTCAAAAGAGTAGTGTCCAGGATATATAAAGAACTCCTATAAACCAATAAAACAAATGCTTGTGAAGATGCAGAGCCAAAGGAACTCTCATTTATTACTGCTGGGATGAAAAATGGTACAGACACTTCGGGAGGTAATTTGACATTTTCTTATAAAGTTAAACACATAATTACTGTAAAATCAGCACTCCCACTCCTAGGTACTTATCCTAGGGACATGAAAATTTATGTTCATACAAAAAAAAAACCAGTACCCCAATGTTTATAACACTTTCATTTACCATCACCGAAAAAAAATGGAAACAACCAAGATGTCAATGGATAAACTGTGGTACAAACATACAGCGGATCACTACTTGAGTAATTCTTGAAACAACATGGAGAAATCTTAAATCTGTTTCACTAAGTGAAAAAAAGCCAGACTAAAATGCAACATAGGTAAGATTTCAATTATATGACATTACGGCAAAGCAAGAATATAGGGATGGAAGACAGATGAATGATTTCCAGGGAGAAAGGGAAGAAGTTGACAACAAAGTGACTGCACAGAGGAATTTGTAGGGTGATGGAATTGGTGTGTTTGGTACTGAGGTGGTGGGTTCATGACTCTATGCATTTGTCAAATCGTCATTGAACTGCACAATACAAAAATAAACTTCATGCAATTAAAAAAAATCAGCCAGGTTGTCAGTCAGGAGAACTCAGAATAAAACACAGATGATGGCAAATGAATCTATATTACAAACGTGTGACATAATATCACTGCAGGGAGTGTGGAAAAAGTTGTTGACCTACGTAACTTTAAAAAACAGTATTTTTATTGGATATTGTAAGTACAGAGACAAAAGTATTTGTACACAAGCACTAATTCTAGTTGGTGAATTTGTTTCTCACAGAGGTATATATTAGCAATTCTTAAGCTACATGTATATTAGAGTTGAACAAGTAACTAATTGTAATAGGATCCAGGTTTCTCACTATCAAGAGAAAGAAGTTATAAATAAGAAAAGGGGGAGGGAGTTGTGGGGAGACTAGAATGAACCCTGTGATACTGAACTCACATCAGCAATATCAGTATGAATTAATATGTATTTTTAAATATATACACATAGAGACACAAAACATAAAGAATTATGTGTATACATGACTTGGTATACATGCATACATCTCCCTGCTCTATCCAAGGACAGAACCTAAAAGCAGTGACACTCCAATACCAATGAGTATGCCCAATGTTCAGATCTTCTTCTTTTTTAAAATATCATTGTCCTATAAAAGGAACAAGGACTCCTTGAAGAAATGGTTGATTCTAAGTCTGAGGCATTACAAGGTGAGCCTGGAGCATCTTCTGATGCTCGGAATAAAACACATATGATGACAAATAAGGAAGAGGAGGAATGTAGAATAAGAAGGACAAGGATGAAAAAGAGAGGAAGAGGAAGGAGAACGAGGTGAGGAAGGGGAGAAGAAGAGGTGGAGGAAAAAGAAGAAGGAGGAGGAAAAGAGAGAGAAGGAAAAGAAGAGAGAAAGGAGAGAAAAAGGAGAAAAAGAATGGGGCATGTCAAAAGGACACAGGAGCCAAACTAAAAGAGCTCCCAATGGCCAAAGCTGAAACAATCTGAGCAAAAATAGTAATGATGATAACAATTATAATAACAATAGTGTTGGATTATAACCCAAAGAAATAATATCTCCATGAGTCCATACAGATATAATAAATGATTAAATAAATTAATGAGGAGAAGAAACAAATCTTTCTTACAGAAAATTGCAAATAATATACATAGATACTCTCCCTTTTAGGTGCTGGAGCTTAAACCTCCCTTCCTTGAATGTAAGATGCATGTAGTGATAAAAGTATAGAAAAGGAAAATAATAACTTTGCAGTAGAGAAATCTTGCACTTAAAAAGATGGTAGACCATCTTTTTTAAAAATATATTTTTATTGAGAAAACTTCATACACATACAGTCCAACCATATTATACAATCAATGGCTCACAATATCATCACATAATTGTGTATTCACCACCATGATCATTCTTTAGAACATTTGCATCACTCCAGAAAAAGAAATAAAAAGAAAAAAGAAAAAACTCAAAATCCAATACTCTTTACCCCACCCCATTGACCACTAGTATTTCATGCTATCCAATTTCTTATCCTTTATCCCTCCATTATTTATTTAATTTAATTTTTATCCTTTTTTTTTTTACTTATCTGTCCAAATCCTGGATAAAAGGAGCATCAGACACAAAGTTTTCACAATCACACTGTCACACTGTAAAAGGTATATCTTTATGTAATTTTCTTCAAGAATCAAGGCTACTGGAACACGGCTCAACAGTTTCAGGTACTTCCCTCCAACCACTCCAATACACCATAAACTAAAAAGGGATTTCTATATAATGTGTAAGTATAACCTCCTGGATAGCCTCTCGGTTCTGTTTGAAATTTCTCAGCCATGTTTCTAGTCAAAATCTGATCACTTTTTCAACTTTCTTAACAGTTGCTGTATGGAGTAATACTGACTTTCATAGCGTCAGTGCTCTAACTTTGAGTCTTGGGTGTCACATAAGGACCTGAAGTTTCAGGGAATGACCAGGTTATATTCAAATAGCTTGGTATCACAAAATTTAGAAATAACAACTAAGACTCCTAAATATATGTGACTGCTATAAGAGATTACAATCTAGGGACCTTTACAACAGACCCCAATATGGTAACCATGCTCTCAACTTCCATTTTCCAAGTTTTTATATTATAGTTAGTCCATATAAGTGGGGCATGATAATATTTGTCTTTTTGTTTCTACCATTTCATTCAACATACAGTCCTTAAAGTTCATTCACCTACTTGCATGCCTCACAACTTCATTCCTTCTTGTGGCCACTCCGCAGTCTATTGCATGTACACCCCACAGTTCCCCCTTCCTTCCCTCAGTTGTAGTACCCGTAGGCCACCTGCATCCATTGTCAATAAGGAACACTGCCACAATAAACAGAGTGTGCAAATGCCCTGTCGTGTCCCCACACTCAGTTCCTCCAGGTATACCCTGAGCAATGGGGTTGCAGGATCACATGGCAGCTCCATCCCTAGCCTCCTGCGGACCCACCCCACTTTGCAGACCATCTTAATCAAATGATTATGGCCAACATCACCAGAAATAAGTCATGTTGAGATCATGTACCTTCAAATAGGATGCGATAAGAAAGGAGCTTCACCTATATGATAATCTCATTAAAAAATTCGTAACTCCACTCTAATCATGAGCAAACATAAGACAAACTCAATTTTAGGGGCATCCTACAAAATACTGACCAGTACTACACTTCAAAACTATTAAGGTCATGGGGAAAAAAAAAAAAAAACAAGAAAAGATTGAGAAAATGTCACAGATCAATACAGACTAAGGCGGCATTACTATTTGATGTAATGTGGCAACTTGGATTGATCCTGAAATAGAGAAAAGACATTTTAGGTAAAAACTAAAGAAACCTATGGACTTTAGTTAATAATAATCTATCAGTATTGGTTCATTAATTGTAACAAATGGTATTAGTGAAATAATTGATGAAATTTGAATGGAACTTAATGATCACTATAGATAATAGTTTTGGATCAATGTTTAATTTTTAGTTTTGACAAACATATAGCTATATTAGGGGAAGTAGGGTGAAGAATATAGGCTATGGGGGAACTCTCTGTACTATCTTTTTAACTTTTCTGTCAATCAATATTATTGCAAAATAAAAAGTTTAAAAAATACAAAAGACAATCCAATAAAAGAACGGGCAGAAGATTCATCAAACAGGTCACAAAAGAATGGCTAGTAATGACCTCTAGGCACATAAAAATGTGCTTAATTTTTAACATCATTGGTCAGCTGGGAAATGCAAATTAAAATCATAATGGAATACTATTTCACAAACACTTTGAAGGCTTGAGTTACAAGGACTGACCATACCACTCGTTGGCAAGCATATGAAACAACCAGAACTTTCATGCCTTCTAGTGATATTTTTAAATGACCTCTTTAGAAAACTGGCAGTTACTTGTAAAGTTAAATATACATTTACTATAGGATCCAGTAGTTCCTAGGTATTTAAACAGGAGAATTTAAAAAACCGTACCACAAAAAGACCTGTACAAGAATATTCATGTCATCTTTGTTCAAACCATTTAAAAAATTGGAAACAACACAAATATTCAGCAGCAGGGGGGAGTATAAACAAATGCTGGTACACCCATAGAATGGAATGCTACTCAGGAATGAAAAGTATTGAATTTTCGATAAGTATAAAAACGTGATTATTTTTGAAAATATTATCCTAAATGAATGAAATCAGATATAACAATGAATTATTGAATGATTCCACTTATGTGAAGTTTTCAGGAGGCAAAACTAAACTGTGGTGATAGGAATCAGAACGATGATTGCCTAAGTGTGGGCTTCATTTACTGGAAAGGGACCTGAGTGAACTTTCTGGGGTAATGGAAATGTTTATATCTTAATAGAGTGTAGATTACATGGGTGAGTGCATTTGTCAAAACTCATTGAACAACATACTTCTGATCCGTGCATATCACTGAATGAAATATAACACATACATTTTTTAAGTTTTAAAACCTATGGGGAACGGTGAAAGTTAGACTCAGAGAAAAATGTATAGCCTTAAAATGCCTCTGTTATTAAAGAAGGACTAAAAAGAAAGTGATTTAGTTTAATATACTTCATAAAAATTAGAAGAAGAACAAAATGAAACAAGAGATACTAGGCAGAAGAAATTAAGAAAGATGATGCTGAGATTAAAGCTACAGGCATTTTGTAAAAAGTGAAATTAAGAAGAATTCCAAAAGCTATATTTTAAAAGACCATTAAACTAGACAAATCTTTGGTTAATAAAAAAGAAAGAGAAAATTAAACTTTCACGTTTCTTAGGAATGAAAAATGTTATAACCTCAAATGTGGGAGAAATTGAAAGGATTATAAGAACATATTGCATACATATCTATGACAATTAATTTATAAAACAAATAGAAGGGGATCATTTTTGGTGTCATATGAATGTTAACCAAAGAAGAGAAATTTTTTATTGACCATTTTCTATAGGAGTGAATGGAAAGTAAGTAAGATCCATCAGATATTTTCAGCATAGGGATGGGAGAGGTATTAAAAAAAAATAGATCTATGGGACAGAATAAGAACCCAGACACAGAATATACATAAGAATGTAATATTTTGGCCCAGAGACATTTCAATTTGGGGGAGAAAGAAAGATGGTCTGTTTTAAAATTCTCTCACCAAACTGTCTATCCATTTTGGAGAAAATTTTAAAAAGTAAAAATCCTATCCCACATGACTCCCAGGGGTGTGGACCTTCCTGGCAATGTGGGACAGAAACCCTAGAATGAGCGGGGACTCAGCACCAAGGGATTGAGAAAACCTTCTCGACTGAAAGGGGAAAGAGAGAAATGAGACAAAATAAAGTGTCAATGGCTGAGAGATTCCAAACAGAGTCGAGAGATTATCTTGGAGGTTATTCTTATGCATTAAACAGATATCACCTTTTTAGTTAAGGAGTAACAGAGAGGCTGGAGGGAACTGCCTGAAAATGTAGAGCTGTGTTCCAGTAGCCATGTTTCTTGAAGATGATTGTATAATGATATAGCTTTCGCAATGTGACTATGTGATTGTGAAAACCTTGTGTCTGATGCACTTTTACCTACCTTATGGACAGATGAGTAAAGCATATGGATTAAAAATAAATAAATAATAGGCAGAACAAATGTCAAAATAAATTTAGTAAATTGAAATTCTAGTGGTCAATGAGCAGGAGGGGTAAGGGGTATGATATGTATGAAATTTTTTTGTTTTCTTTTTATTTCTTTTTCTGAATTGATGCAAATGTTCTAAGAAATGATCATGATGATGAATATACAACTATGTGATAAAAAAAGAATGTTCATATTGTATGTTGATTGGTTTTATTAATAAAAATTTTTTAAAAATTAAAAATCCTATCCCACAGCATGTAACAAAATAAACGACAAGTGGATTAAAGTGTTAAACATAATATTCATATTTTACCAGTTCTTCTGGGGAAGACCTAGACAGATGCTGAAAAATAATTTTGCGTGGCAGAAGATACTATAAATAAAGACAGCAAACAAATGGTAGATTTAGAAAACATGTTTGCAGTGCAGATGATAGATAAGGGTTTAAAGTCTGTAATTATATGATGAGTGTTTTAAAAATTGACAGGAAGCAAACAACAATCTAAGAGGGAAATGAGCAAATGATATAAATAGCTAATTCACAGATAAGCTAATCTAAGTGGCCAACAAATATGCGTAAATATTTTAAAAATTCACTAATAGGGAAATGGAAAATGAAGTAACACTGAGCCATCATTCAAAGCCCATCAGACTAGCAAACACTTTGAGTAATGCTTTCATTGGTGGGGGAGGGTATGTGGAGTCATTTAAAGTAAAATTCTGACATCACTTCCCATTCTCTAAATGCTTCCATTCAAGCTATAAAATAATATCAAAGTGACATACTCATGGCCAAGGGAAGGATTTAAAAGATGATTCATTAAAGGGTCACTGAATTGTCATGCTGTTATGCACAGCTGGATAATAATAGTAGTGATTCTCCTTGTCTAATCGGTGAACACAAGAAGATATCTTGGTAATAGATGGCTGGCAAAAACCCAAAGAGCCCATGAATTTCCAAGAATAAATTTCCTTTCTAATCTACCTCATAGGGAAAAAAAAATACAACCAAAAGAACTCAGAGAAAGTACCTAAGATACAAGATTGATGATTCCCAAGAGATTGGTACAGCTACTTTACACTAGCAATGGCTCCATTAAAATTGAAGGCTTGTAGTTTAGGGTCATCTTGCTCAGTTTCAAAATCTTTGAGCCATAGGAAGCCATGTGGTCACAGCCAAACTTTTAGTACTTTGATATTTTAACAGCTCTGTTTCTCTTTTCAGTCCTTCAATTCTTCTTTACTCTTGTGACTATGCCCATTGACAGAGCCACTTCTACACTTATAGTCCCAAGGATAGAAAGAAAAACAAGGAAGTATATCCCTGATTTTTGAGTTCCAAAAGCCAAAAACTTTATATAAATATGAAAGTTGGAAGAATAATGATGTGTGAAACCCAGGGTTTTTTTCTTTTCTAGTTCAGAGAAGAAAAAGATTATCTAAGCTGGAAAAGAAGAGAAAAATCAGGGAGAGGCAGAGATTAGATGATCTCAAATCCCTGGGAAGGGGACCCGTACCTTCTCCCCATCCTTGGCCAAGTCTGATTCATAGCCCTTGATAGGTTTGGGGATTTAAGAGTAGCCTATGACCTGGATTTGCTTCAGCCAAAGTTCTCAACAAGGTAGTGTATTCCTTGGCTTGGTATCATTCAAGTAGCAATGACTGCTCAGGTGTTTAGCCAAAGGAGGCTGAGGCAGCTTCAGAGAATTTCCTGTAGACCCAAAAAGGAAACAGCCAGACATTTCTCTCTCACTTCCGAATAAGGTTCAGAAGTCACCAAGCAGACTTGAAGAAGTCTGGTGTTTAGGACAAGGAAGACACAGCCACAACTTCTGAGGACTCAGTGACAAGAAACCAGATGTCACAACAAATGCTACCAAGGCAAATGTTCATATCTACATCGGGGTATTGGGGCTCTGAAAGCTACAGAACCTAGAAGCAAATCTAGATTTGAGAGACCCTGAAACAATGGAAGAAACCCCAAATTGACCGGGATTAAATTTCTACCAGATAAAATGGGAACTTGAAATAAAAGTTAAGTTCAATTATAGGAAAATCGAGTCAAATCATATTTCTTAAACATTTGATTTCATAAGCTGAGGATCATGGGTAGTTCACACAATGACTTCAAGCATAATTTTTCACTGTCCAAAGATAGATGACAATTACTATAAAGTTAAGAAAATGCGTCCTTCATATCCAATATCCACTTATCATCCATTAATGAAAATATACATTCTGTGATTTTTAAAAAGTTGAGATCATTTAAAATTATTGTAATGATTAACTCTCCCCATCAGTATAGAAATCTATTTGATTATATGAGAAGATTAGAGTCATGAAAACAAGAAAATTTTTAAAGTGAAATTAAGAGATGGTATCCTATGTATCACATTTTAACTGCAAATCCTTTAATCCTAATCACTTGTCTAAGCGTATGTGATGGGAACATAGAATAAAGTATAAAGCAAACTTTCTAGAATGCACAAATCCAAATGAGTACCACCCTTCAATTATCACATTAGAAAACCACTGGGATCTAAAGATACAGATGCTGAAAATATTTTTGGAATCTCTCTTTGGAAGTTGGCTTCTGAGGCAGGATAAGAGCCCCATAAGAAAATAACTGGGTTTTAAGCAATATAAAGGCGAATCAAGAAAAACAATCTAAACTTCTTTGTAGCCAAACCTTATATTTGATTAATAATATTTTCAAGCTTGATCCTTATTCAGTAGACTTAATCCCAAACATTATTAACTAAGTTCACAGCATAAAAGTATCCTTAAAGGATGAGGTGAAGCTTCCATCGAAAATATCCAAAACAACACACTTCAGAAGGGCACCTAGCAAACTGTCAGAGGATTGGCGTATATCATAGGGAATATGGAGATTTCTCCTCTCTCAGAGGAGAAAAGGGTAGTCAGTTCTATGAATGTTGACTAACAAATCTATGGTGACTCATAGTAAATTAAATTCTCTTTACTTTTTTTCGCAATACAATTTGATGAAATTGGGATCTCCTTTTTGAAAACAAAACAATAATGTGCATCAAAGAAGGAAAAAAAAGCATAAGGGAGGCAAGCAGCTGGAGTGTCCTTGCTTCATCAAGCATACTGAAAACCAGAGAATGCAAGAAAGGACAACCTATAACGTAATTACATTATATTATGTTTCTTCAACAATTTTCCCTCAAAACCAAAAAAGAGTCTATGGGGTGGGTCTGAATGTTGCTTGTCCTCAATCTCTAATAGCAATCATATAAAAGATGAAATAATTAAAAGGTATTCAAAAAAAATTTTTTTTTCATTTCATGAGCAGGGCAATTTTTAAATATTTAGCAAACATTAGCACTTAAGTACTGACCAATCAGAACATAGGTAACATCCAATGGTTACTAGCCATTAACTATGAATTGCCATAATGGTCATCTCAGCTGAAAATTAGTTTGCTCATGGCTGTTTCTCAAGGGCAGAAATTGCTCTTTTTCACATACAAACTGCTTTTTTTCTTTTTAATATGCCCCAAATGAGAAACACAGACTCTAATTGCAACCTATTTTTGCTGTTGTTGATCTATGCTTTGAATTAGAAAAGGTAAAAATAAACAGTGAAAGGAAGTAATTGTATGAGTTCACAGGCTTAAAAAGTAAAGTGATACGATTCTACTGGATAGACATTCTATGAAAAAAATACTCCTGATTTTTTTAGTATAACTATAAATATTACATGGAGTCTAGTTTCTGTCAGAGAAAACTATGTTATATCCAGTTAACTATATCAGTGAAGTAAGGACAAAAGAGCATGTTTAATCAGATATTTAGGACCTAGCAGCTTGTAAAATTACTCCAGAGAGCAAGAGATATTTCTTAGATTGTTTTTTTCCCCCATGATGAAAGGGAATTGCATTCTGCACATACTTCCCAGACCTGGCCAGTTTCATCTGGCCTGCAGTGGGCTCTCGTCTCCTCTCCCTCTCCCCGCCCCACCCCCCATTCTGCTCTAGGGTCCCCCAGTTCATTGTCCCTGTGGTAGCCAGAGTGATCTTTCAAAAATAAAAGTCTGATCATGTCCCTTTCCTGCATAAACCTTCAACAAGGTCCCATCGCATTTACGATGGAAGACCAAATCTTTAGCATGACTAATTGGCCTGAGTGATCGGCCCTGAATATTTCTCCAATGCCGCCTTGTGCTCCTCTCCCATACACTCCCTTACACTCCCACAGGACTGAGCTCTTTCCATCTTCTGGGCCTGTCCACATATTCCCTCCCCCTCTTCCTCACTCACTCTTTCCTACTTATCCTCACATTTCAGCTTAATGTCACTTTTAAGGAAGCCTTCTCTGAATGGCCAATTAATATTTTTTCATATCATGATGCACTCATGGGTTTAAATATTTGATGGATTTCAATCCATTGTAATTATTATCCTGTTCAATTGTCTCATTTTTTGCTAATGGTAAGCAATCTTTTTAATTGATTCTATAGCCCTTTTCACAAGAGAGCTTCCTTGTTATCTGATATGATAAGAGGTTCCAGGTTCATCTTGTCCATTCCTTGTCTCATAATCAGAAATCAGAAATTTCTCAAGAGTGTCTTGGTGTGTTTTAGTGGGAAACTGGTATACCAAGATGACAATTTGGGACTAAGGATTCTCATTGCTACTGGGTGATTGGCAATTTTTACTAGGTCTTTCTTACAGACACAGCTAAGAAATATATCTCTATTACATTATGCATGGCATGCTACATAACTACTCCATTATATATGTTCTCAATTGCATATATACAATTCAAATACTATGTATATGCATTGTATGCGTATGTATATAAAATACCACGAGTTTAATGTTGATATTTCCAATTCAAATTTTGTTCTAAAAAGTTTTGACTTAAATTCTTCAATATTTCATCTGTATCTGTTTTTTTTCCCCTATTCAAGAATCCTGGCTCTCAAATGAATCAAAATAAAGTGTCAGTGGCTGAGAGATCTCAAACAGAGTCAAGAGGCTATCCTGGAGGTTATTCTCACACATTATACAGATATCCCCTTTTTAGTCTAAGGTGTATTAGGCTAGAGGGAAGTGCCTGAAACTGTAGAGCTGTGTTCCAATAGCCATGTTTCTCGAAGATGATTGTATAATGACATAGCTTTCATAATGTGACTGCGTGATTGTGAAAACTTTGAGTCTGATGCTCCTTTTATCTACAATATGGACAGATGAGTAAAACATATGGATTAAAAATAAATAATATGGGAAACAAATGTTAAAATTAAAAAATTATATATATTGGATAGATGGAAATACTAGTGGTCAATGAGAGGGAGGGCTAAGGGGTACGGTATGTGTGA
>PVIY010039771.1:0-22869 GCA_004026745.1 Myrmecophaga tridactyla
GGGGGGGGGGGGGCCTGAGCCTGCCGGCTCCAGAGAAGAAGGCGGAGGCACTGGGGCGGCGCGGGGCGCAGAGCCCCAGCCGCCGAGGGCCGCGCACCAGTCCCTCCACGGAAGAACCTCGGCTCAGAACCCTCCTGGCCACACGCCATGGGGTTGCGTTCCGCCTTTGGGGTGCTCTAGGCTCCGCTTGGGCTGCCTCGCACGCCTGGCCCAGCTCCTGTCCCCTACCCCTCAGCCCTGCTTCCCCGACCCCGTCGGCTCGCGCTTCCCCTGCTGTGTGCCGCGGGACAGCGCGCCGCGCATGGCGCCCCCCGCTGGCCGTGGGTGGCAGCGCAAGCCGAGCGCAGGCTGGGGGTGGGGTGGGGGGGAGCAAGAGAAGCCTGAAGGGGCTTTGCGGGGGAGTGGGGTGCTGAGGGCTCTGCTGAGCAGGCCCCGGCCTCGGCGAGGTCTCTGCCCACCGTGGCGTCCTTTGTCTGGACCCCGTGTAACCAGACCCTGTCGCCCTTTTCTCTGCCCCCACCCCGCCCCGCCCCCTCCTTGCGCGCCCCTCACCCCCCAGCGCCGACCACCAGGAGCGCTTCAACCCCAGCGCGCTGAAGGACTCGGCCCTGTCCACCCACAAGCCCATCGAGGTGAAGGGGCTGGGCGGTAAGGCCACCATCATCCACGCGCAGTACAACACGCCCATCAGCATGTACTCGCAGGACGCCATCATGGACGCCATCGCCGGCCAGGCCCAGGCCCAGGGCAGCGACTTCAGTGGGTAAGCGCCCCCGAGCCTCCAGCGCAGGGCCTCCGAGCCCCGAGCCACGGGACCGCCGGGCGCCGGGCCGAGCCTCTGGCACGCGGACCAGCCTCTTCTCCCTCTGCGCGGGGCCTCCCCCCCGGCTCGGGCCCTTGCGGGGGAGCCAGGCTTCTAGCGCCTTCCAGGACACGGCGGTTCCCGCCCGGGATGGACCTCAAGGTCAGCCCCAGGAGAAGGGCGGAGGAATGCAGAGGATGGGAGTGCCTCGAAGTGCTGTCATGGCGTCTACAGTTTGCGCCCCGCTCCCTGGTGGGGCTGGTTTAGGAAGAAACTTCTGGAATCCTCTTACACCTAGCCCTCTCATGGCTAAGCCACTTTTGGAGGGCAAATTGCTGCACTTCTCCTGGCAATGAAAAGAGTCTGTTCAGATGCATGGCTGGTCTTCCCGTTTGGGAAGGTGCCCCCAGACCAGCCTTCCCAGATGCTGTTGGCAGGGGACCCCTCTGCCAAGCTTGGGGAGCACCCTGGACTGGGCCTCTCCCTCCATCTCTCTGCCCCTAAAGGAGCTGGGCCTCAGGGCTGTGGGACTCAGGACAATCTCCTTTTTAGAAGTTGCCCTTTTGCTATGGTTGGGGAACTTGGGGTTGAATAGGACTGAAAATCCATTTGTGGATGAAACTGCTGATAATGTAAACCTTAACCGGAACCTCTCTCTCTCTTTGTCTCTCTGTCTCTGACTTTCTCTTTGTCTCTGATACTCTTTCTGTCTCTGTCTCTCTTTCTCCTTCTCTCTGTCTCTCTGTTTCAGTCTGTCTCTCTGTCTCCCTCTTTCTGTGTGACTTTCTCTCTTGTTCTCTCTCCGTGTCTCTGTCTATTTCTCTCTCTCTCTTGTTGACCCATACACAGAAAGTCCCTTCTGCCTATTTGAGAATACCATTAAGTGTTGACTTTCTGAATTAGGGATTATCTGTTTGAGCAACATTACATTCCTGGGTCAGGATCCTTAAGCACTCCAGGCGAGAAGTCTTAAAATGACCATTGTGCTTTTTTTGGAAAGTAGGAAACCTTGTAAAGGGGACAGAGGGATTGAACAGGTGCCAGAGCACTCCTGTAGTTCTTGGCCCTGATGTGCAGGCCGATTACAAGGGGCAGGCCCCAGAGAAGCCAAACACTGGTTAACCCCCAGGCCACTGGGTACTTCGCTCAGGGCTGCAGCACTTCATTCTGACCACCAGGAGGCAGTGCTGGCTTGCCCTGAAGCAGGGCGCCACAAACCAGCTCCTGGGTCTTGGCAGAACCTAGGGAGCTGTTAATTTATTTAATCCCAACATTCCAAGCAGAACATATGACCATGCAAGTTCAAGAAGACAACCTTTTAGCTCATGTGTTCCCAGAAAAATAAGGCTGGCTAAGCCCAAGAGCTCATGGGGATTTCCTGTTAACATTTGTTTGCTGCTTGTGTCCTTGGTGTGTGCTCAAAGCGGGGAGCAGTCACCAAAGGGACATTCAGTGGAAAATAATGGAAGAGCTGCTCTTCTTCACTGTGTTTTTTCTGCACCTTGGGAAAAGACTGCTATCATTTGGTTTTACCACTAGGGCACCCTCTTTTGGGGACATGTAGCACCATGGATGTAATCTGGGCTTCTCAGATAAATATTCCTGCCTTCCTACTCATCCTTCCCCTCCCTTCCCTCTGCCTTCCTGGTGTGTCCAGAGAGCAGCATCCTTTCCCCTTCCTTTAAACTCAGCCGCGCTGAGCTGGCGCTGCTGCGGCACCCGTGGGTAAGAGCTCTGCCAATCAGCCGCTGCTGTCCCTGCTGGCCAGCTCCCTGGTTCCTTCCTCACTGACAGTTTTCTTTTTGTCTCTCTCTTCCTCCTCTATCTCCCCTCACCTCCTAACTCATTTCTCACGCTAATCTTGCTCTCTGTGTGCGCGCTGCCCCTCTGCCATCCCACGATGGACACGCGCCCATTGCTGGGTTTTCCTCTGCTTGGCAGGGCGTCGCCGCTGGCGTAAGTAGACCCCCCCCCCAGGGTGTCTGCCCCGTCGTCTGTGTGTCTGGTTGCGGGATGGGTGTGTGGGATTGGTGGGATGTGTTTGCGGACAGGTGGACCCTGGCGCTGTCCACAGCCTTCCTCACGCCCCACCTCTCAGCCAAACGGCAGCCCCTGCCGCCTGCACAGACAAGTGCTTGTCTTTTGGGGATAGCCCCACATTACGTTCCTGTGGGCACAGAAATCACAGAGTAACAACACCCAGACTCTCCCCCCAGGGCTGAAGGTGTATGGTTGTGTTCTCCTCGCGCAGCCTTTCCCGGCCACAGTGGGACAGCGCAGACAATGTCAGAGTCCGTATTGGGCGGTTATCCTGGCCACTCCCCAGGATCATCATGGGAGGCGGCTCTACAGGGGCCAGCGCCTGCCAGAACCACCCACGGGATGGGAAGGATAAGTCAGAAGTGGGGTAGAGCACAGTGGAGGGAATACCGGAGGGAACCTTGATGCCGCAGTGAACACAGGGTGTTTCTGTGGTAAGGAGAGCACTCTGGGAGCTGCCCCTGAGAAAGACCTCTAACCTGGATTACAGGGCTTGCTTCCTCCTCTTTGCGTATAAATATTTTTGAGCCTCAGAGTCTCTGGAAAGGCATGGCAGTTCCTCTGGCACATGTTCCTGTTCCCACAGTGTGGGAGGGAGCAGAGACCCAATGTGGAGTTGGGAGGGACTCACTCCAGGCAGGCTTCTCAACCCTGGGAGCTGGGGAGGGAACAGGGGAGCTTCTCATAGGCCTGTTACAGGGAAGTGACAGCACATGTGTTCTGTCTGCTTTCTGGACCCCAGTGTTCCATGTGGACAGGTGCAGGGGCCTGGCCTTGGGCCTGCATGGTCCCTCTCCCAAGGCGTAATCCACATCCTTCTTCCCTCAACTCCTAGTGAGCCAGGGCCAGGAGTTCTGCTTGTGCTTTTGTATTGCTTGTCTCACCCAAAGACCTCAGCAGGTCCTGCCTCTGCTTTGGGAACCCTGGGGAGTTCTCCCTAAGCTGGAAATGGGCTTCCCCAGAGGAAGTCCACACTCTCCTCAGCTCCCTGGGCAGCCCCAACCCTCTCCCTGGCTGAACCCCAAAGGGATCTGCTCATTTCACCTGTCTGATACCAACTCCAGGCTGCCAGTACCTTTAGCTCTCTGAGCCAGGGAACTAGGGCTACTTCAACCCAGCTTGATCACCTCTCTTCATCCCTGCTCTCATGGGACTACTCCAGCCAGATGAAGGGGACTGTTCCTGAGAAGCTAGTGCCAATTCTTCTACCCGTGAACCTGTAGAGAAGGCAGGAGGCCTGGGGCACTGGGGAGACCCCTCTCCCAGCCGGCTTGCCCTTTAAGGGCAGGTAAAGGCAGGCCAAGGGATGCCGGACAGAGCCAGCATATGGGCCGGGCCGTGTCTCCGAGCATGGAGCAGCTGGGTCTGTGCAGGAGCCTGGCAGGCGGAAGTGACTGAAGAGGGCCTGATGGTCAGGACACTGGGCTGGGAGTTGGGTTCTAGCTCTAGATGACCCCCCAATAACTGTAAACGGAGGTAGCCAGCTGCCTCTCTGACCTCAGTTTCGGCATCTGTAAGAGGCCGGGATGTGGCGGGAGGAGGCAGCTGTCTTTGCTGTGGGTATTGCCTGAGCCTGCCCTGACCTCCAGGAGGGTGGGCTGGACAGCCTGGCACGAGCTCCTTTCAGGCGTTTAATCATTCACTGCCCTGTAGTCTGATATGGGCTGGGATACACCAGACCCAAGGGGCCCCGGGGTTCCTTCTAACTCTCATCTAGGACTAGCACATTCAACCCAGAGTTTCTGAGTACCTGCTATGCATTAGGCCCCGGGAGTCAAGGGAAGGTCACCAGCTCCCCTCCCGAGGCCGTGCTGCCCTGAGGCAAGGGACCAGTGACCTCTCTGCAACCCCACCTCCAGCCCACCCAGGTCAGAAGCCTGACCTCCTTGGTGGGCAGTGTCAGCACCGGCAAGGGCCTTATTGCCCATCCCTCACGCCACCCGCCTGCCAAGCCTGCCTGCCTGTGGCTGAGCTGGGAGCCCCCGCTCCTCCCCGCCCCCCACCCCCAGCAGTCATGACACTGGGGACTCCCTGTTTGGATTCAGAGGTGTGAGGCAGGCAAGGGACATAACCCCGAGGAAGCCCTCTATCCTCACCCAGCCCCAGAAATAGGACCTGGGAAGGGAGGTCGAAATTACTTCAAGCAGACCTGTTCTGCCTCCTTATGGGGGATCCAGCCGCTGGGTGGGAAGCCCCCACAAGCCTGTGCCCGGAGTTTACATGGGGGTGGAGGGCACGGGAGGGGGTCTCGGCTCCCTGGCCTCCGTGAGGGTGACCGCCCTGAGCACCGAGGACCCGGGCCCTCGTCTCAGCCTCTGGACCGCAGTGGGTGAAGGCGTGGTGGGGAAGCCTTGAAGAGGCGGGGGGGGGGCCGGGTTCCAGCCCAGCCCTTGCCAACCCCCCTTCCTGCACCACAGGAGCCTCCCTGTTAAAGACCTCACGGTGGACAGCGCCTCCCCCGTGTACCAGGCTGTGGTTAAAAGCCAGAACAAGCCGGAAGACGAGGCCGACGACTGGGCCCGCCGCTCCTCCAACCTGCAGTCCCGCTCCTTCCGCATCCTGGCCCAGATGACCGGGACCGAATACAGTAAGCAAGGCTCAGCATGGGGAGATGCCAAGGGACCCCAGAAGCCAGGCGGGGGGTCACACGAGCAGCCCTGTTAGCAGCCTGGGGAGCCCCTTCTGGGCCCCCACCCCTTGGGTGAGTTGTGGGCGTGGCCTCAGCTCACCTCACTGGGCTACTTCTAGAGCAGATGACTGCCCAGTGATAGGGTCAGAAGACTTCGCAGGCCCGGGGGCCTTCCCCTCCCCCAGTTTACGGGCTGGGGGCCAGGAACTGTTTGGGGTCTGGCTGAAGGCTGGGAACCCAATGCCCACAGAGCTGCAGGCTTTACTTTCTGACGCTCCCTTGCTTTGCCTGACTGAGCTCCTCTCTGCCCGCAGTGCAAGACCCCGACGAAGAAGCTCTGCGGAGGTCAAGGTAGGTGCCTGAGCTCCGGCTCTGTGGCCTTGCCCTTCCTAACCCCCTTTGCTCCCCAGGCAGGCCCCAGGTCACATGACGTAGGATAAGGCCCTCTTGAGTTCATATATTTGGAAACCCTTGGCTCCTGAAGGGTTCCAAGTAGAGGCTGGCTCAGGGCTCTGAGTCATTGAGGTTGACTGTCAGTCCCCCTGGGGATCCCAAGCCACACGAGTGAAGACTCTGGGCTCCCCTGGCTCCATCCCTGGGCAGGAGGCAGAGCTGCTTTGGCCGTGGCTGGGCTGTTGAGAATGAGAGCTTCTCTTTTTGTGAGGGCACCAGGCTGGCCACCTCCCCTGCCCACTCCTTCCAGCGCCTGTCCCGCTGTGAGTTTGCATGGATACCAGCACTACTGGGAAGTGGGAAACGGGCGCTGAGGGCGCCTGACCTCTGGAGTCCTTCCCGTGTCCAGACCTAGGTTGAGGGGCGTGTCAGTTGCTCAACAGTCAGTAACTGGAAGCAGAACAGCTGCTGCCATGAAGGACCAGCCCTGGGGTAGGAGGCGGGGCTTGGGCAAGGCTGAGGCCACGCCCACTAACCTGCCTTTTGCACTCGTGTTACTGGACCCACCGTGTGGGTAGGGGAATGCGGCCCTGGAACCCACTAGAACCTGGTAGGGCCTCCCATGGTGAGACGTGGGGCTTGGCATGGTTGTTTCGACACTTCTGGCAGCAAGTATGTCTTCTGTGTGCTCTTCCTGGGAGAGTCTGCCTTGGGCCAATGATGCATCCTGTGGCTGGGACCCTCTTTTTCCCTGGACTTACTAGCCTGCTGTAGTGACACAAGACTGCACTGTGTTGGACTCAGGTCCACTCGGAGTTGATGTGGTTTTTCTTTTGAACGTGTGTTTCTTTTTTTTCACCAATCCCTTCCTCCCACTTTCTGACTGAGGGATCCGAGCCTACAATGTGGTCCACCCAGGCCTTCTAATGATGACAGGTTCCCAGGAGCTTTTCTTGACCCTTTGGTGCCTGCAGCGCGTCTCTGGAGAGTCTAAAATGAGATGATGTTTAGTTTAGCTCACAAGTTACCGTCTCGCTCTTCTATGTGTGACTGTGATGCCAGCACTCCCTCTTCCAATGTGCCACGGCCCCTCCCTGCTGTTTCCAGGCGCATATCACCTTCCTCTTTGAACCCACCCCCATAGGGTCTTCAGGGAGCAAAGGATGTTGGATCAAAGGTTTGATAGGAGGAGCTTTACATCACACACTCCACACAAGCAGCAAAAGTCCTTGCAGGTCCCTTCCATCAAGAAGCCAGCTGGGGACCTTTCCCCTCCCTTCCTGCAGACATGGAGCTCTGCCTTGCTGGTACCACTGTCCCCTTTTGGAGTACTTCTGGTGACCCTAAAGCCCTCTTCCCTCTAATGTGCACTGTTCCCACTCATTAGCCAGACATACTCTAGAAGGGGGGAGAGAACTGGTGCAGGTAGGTTACTGTGAACTTTGGTCCTTTTTTACTTGCCTTGGAATGATTGTAGGTGCTGCAAAGCTGTGACACAGGTTCTCTCCCCAGGCGTGGGTGAGGAGAACACAGAAGGCAGTATCAACAGGTGTTCCCAGGCCCTATCATCGGCCTCTCCTTTCCCTCCTTTCAGATGCATCTCTTGGGACTTGCTCTATCTGGTCATGTAGATATGTGGGGGATTTAGTCCTGCCATCTGGGGGCTCTTCCCACGCGATATGGGTTAGACCTTCCTGCAGAAATCTGTTGCAATTCTTGGTGCTACCTGAAGGTTTAAATGTAGAGAAATCTGGAATGAGGGCACAAGAAGAGGGTTCCAGCCTGCCTCATCCTTCAGTCTTAGGCTCCCCACCTTGAGAATGCAGCTTCAGCTCCTCCCTCTGGGTTCTGTGCCCTGCCATGGAGGTGCTAGGGTGCCCAGCCAGCCTTTCTTTGGCTTGGACTTGGAGGAGCTATGCCATGATCGTGGTCCAGAAATTCTCAGCATGCGGTTATGGCCTCCCCCCAGATGCCCGTCATCCCATGGCCATAGAATGGTGGGGGGGGCATATTCATTTCACTGAGTCCTAAGTGTCCAAAGGAGACTTCAGTGTTTCATTTCTGTTTGTGATCAAAGCCTGGGGGAGTGACTCTGGCCACTGGCCCTAGTTATGGCCCCAGGCTTGCCCAAGTGGCCACCTGAGCATAAGGGAACATGCTTGTCCCCACCCTGGGTGCAGATTTGTCAGGGCTCTGGCTTTCCAGGGCTGGGCCACACATGCATTGTCCCCACTCCCAATCAGAAGCTGCACTGCCTCCTCCTCATTCTCCTCCCAGATGAGCCTCACCAGCAGCAAATATTCTAAGAGTCCTTTGTGAAGACATTTCCCCTGGCAGGCTGCCTTGTAAACTGTGTCCAGGTACCTTGCTCCAACAGGATTGAGCTTGCCAAATATGGGGCCCGGGCACCCTGGTCCTGGCGACAGCCTGTAAGGTCTTATATACACAGAGAGGTGCTTCCTGCTCCCTTGTGAAGAATGGGGAGGACATTGGCCTGGATGCCCTGTGAGTGTGTCAGGTGTTCCATACCAGACAAATGCACTGGAGACCTGGAGGGCAGGTGCAAATCCACTGCACCTGCTGGCTAGAATCTGTAGACTGTACTCGTCTCTGTCACTGCCTTACCTTCAAGGCCTGTCCTCCACCTCAGGGCTCCAGAGCAGCCCCCAGTCCCTCTCTGCTCCCAGGCCCTGGCTCCAAATGCTCTTAACAGTGTCTCTGGGGTCCATAGTAGGTGGCTTTTCTTGGAGGCCGCTGTACACAGCCCTGTCTCCAGGGGCCCCACCTTTACAGGTGTGGCAGAGAGAGCTCCTCAAAAGGCCCAGGCATCAGCCACGAACTTGTCCCCTAGTCACTGCCCCCACCCCCCAAGGCCTCAGGACACTGTCCATCCAGGCCGGCTTAACCATATCCTCCAGCTCACTTCCACGTGAGGGACTTTCTAGGACCTACTCTAATACATACAGTAATGCTGCAACTACCCGGCGTCCATCGGAAGCACCCTAGCGCAAACAGTGCCTCTGTCCCAAAAGCTGAATGCCCAAGCTCAGATAAGTCACCCCAGCATCCTCTGACTCCGGGAAGACCACCCAGACCCCCATTAGCTGGCAAGGTCGGACTCATGTTGGCAGTCAGGATGGGGGGCCAGCTTGGCTCCATCCCAGGACAGGCATCTGTGTCCTACTGTCTGGGTGGAAACATCCTGGAGGCTCCCAGTGTGTCACCCAGACATCACCTGTCTCCCTTCTTATGGGTCACCTGTCGACATGTGCAGCCTCTGTGTTTACCTGATACCTACCTGGGGGAAGGACTCTACGTCTCTCCTGGTTCCCACGCATTATGGAGCAATACTGATATTACGGAAGATTTAACAGAGGAATTGCAGGTGAAGGTGGCATTGCATGTCCCTTGGTAGAAAACATCCCAAGCCCCCCTCTGTTGGGCAGCCATCAGTGTTTCTTTGTGCTCACCATTTTCTTACCTTCCTGCCTCCAACAGAGCACGGGGGCTCACTGGTCCCTCCCTCCTCCCTCCTGTAGGCTCTGGGCATGACAGGGTCCTCTTCTCTCTTGTACACAGTAAATCAGCTCATTCCCAGCCCCAGCCTCCAAACTCAGGCGGTAGACTGTCATGGTGTAAGCAAAGCAGAGGACCCTATCCTTTCCCCCCCCAATAGGACTCTCCTGAGATGGCAGTGGGCAGCTATCAACAACAAAACTTTCCCACATTTAATGGATTTTAGTCCCTGATGTTCTGCCACCCTAGAAAGGCTGGAAATCACAACTGGAAGGACTAGGACATCTCATGTGTTTCACTTCTCAGGAGTCCACATGTGGGTCCCAAGATCTTTCCCGTTTTCTCTCATGTCTGCTGTCCTTTCTTTCCCTTCCTCATGCCTTCCCTTGTTCCTCTCTTTGGCTCGCTGCAAATTTCCAGACAATTCAAGGCAGAGCAGGCTCACTAGACCCGCCCGTAGCCCCCCAACCCTGGTTCCCTGTACACCAGTGGCTCCTTCTCCAGCTCCAGCTGCATGCCCTGCTAGGTGGACAATTAACAAGCCAACTGACCTTGTCGGGTTTCTACCCACTGCTCCCTCGGTGGTCCCTGTGGGATGCTGGCCGTGTTGTTCCTGCCGGGGGTACTGTCAGGTGGGCTGTGCGCCCCACACCGCAGTGCCCTGCTCCTGCAGTCCTCACCGCTTTCCCCTGACCTCGGAGAGGCAGGTATGTGACAAGGAGCACCACGGCGCCCTTGGGTCACGGTTCTGCCGCTGCGTCTCCACGTGGCGTTGGGCCATTTGCGTGATGTTTCTCAACTTTGGTTTCCTCGCCGGTGCAGGGGAAGGTTGGACCAGAGCAGTGGATTTCAAATATGCTAGCAGTGGACCTCTTGTGTCAAAAAGAATCTCACAATCAGGGGTGTTTGGGGGGAGAGGGAGCAGGGACCCGGGCTCCTGCTGGTGGTTACCAGGCAGAAATGTAAGACTGGCGCTGCCAAATCCTCTGATTTTAAAGACCTAAAGCTGAGGTTCCTGATTTGAGTATGCCGGCAATTAATTTTTTAATTAAACTTCTAATTTTGAGATAACTGTAGATTTATGTGCAATTGTAAGAAAGAATACGGGGGGATCCTTTGTACCTTTACCCAGTTTCCCCCAAGTAATTTATATGGTCCAGATGCAGGACAATTCTATCTCCACAAGGGTCCCTTATGTAGCCCTCCAATAGCCACTCCCTAGCTTATCCCCACCCCCAAAAGATCACTAATACGTTCTCCTTACCAGTAATTTTGTGATGTCAAGAATGTCATAACAATGGAATCATGCCATATCTTGTAGGATGGACTTTTTTTGATCAGCATTATTCCCTGGAGAGCCATCCCAGCTGTTGAGTGTATCAGTCGTTCGTCTGCTCCATTTTATTACTGGTTAGCATTTATGAAGGTAGCCAGTCATTTTTTTTTTCCATTTTTTAATTTATTTTGTTTCTCTCACCAGAGTGAATATTTTTTATTCAGCATAATTTGTTGTAAGCATCAAATACTATTAAATCCGTGCCGAGTCCTAGCAGGATAAATGCAGCCATCATCAACAGGGCTTCCAGAGTCCACGGAGTATGTTAGCATGCTAAAGTGGAGAAGCTATTGTTGGATATAGTTTTGGAGCTGAAGTGCTTCTAAGTCTGCCAGCTCCAGTTGCATTATTTGTTGAGAATGTTTAATAACAAGGACGTGAAGAAATAAACAGTACATCCATGCATTTTTAACATGTGTTGTAGGCACCATCTGGGCTGAACAAAATGTGCCTGTGGCTGGGCGAGATGGGGGCCTCCAGTTTGGGAGGATGGCCGAGGCCCTGCTGGCCTGGGGGTCCTGGACTGTGGTTTTGCTACTCTGGCCTTTTCGTGGGTGCATGTTCACCTCCTTTTCTCCGTCTGGCTGCTTTGTCTTGTGCCACCCGGCAGGAAGTGTGGCGCCTTGTGAGTGTGTGTGTGTGTATGTGTCTGTGGGTCAGGGCAGGCAGGGGCTGTCGATGTATTTTGAAGGCTTCTTTCTGGGGCAGTGAGGCTCGAGGCAGAGGCCGGAGCAGCACAGGGAGGTGACAGGCCTGCTTGCCGAGCCTCATCCCAGGGACAGGTGTTTGTCCTTCTTGATGCCCGGCTTGAGGACAGACACCACACCGGGCCCACACGCCTGTTTGGTTCTGTCCCAAGAGCCCACAGCCAAAGCAGCCCTGCCCAGCCCTCCGCACACAGGTCAGGGAGGGTCCGGGGCCTGCCTTCGCCCAGCCTGCCCTCTGCCTCCTCTGGCCATGCCCCTCCTCAGAGCCGGTCCCTCGAGGTGGGGTCTTCTGTCCATAGCCCTGGTCCTTGGGACTCTGGACTTGCCCCAACCCAAAACTTGACTCCCTAGAGCGTATGCCATGGATGGCAAACCCTCTTCCAAGCCAACTCCCTCCCTCCTCACCCTCTGCCCCATTTGCAGCAGGAAGGGCAGACACATCCCCTAACCCCTTTCTTTCTTCCTCTCCTCTCTCTCTCTCCCTGTCTCTCTCTCTCTCTCTCTCTGTGTCTCTGTCTTTCTCTCCGTGTGCCACAGGGAAAGGTTTGAAACGGAACGTAACAGCCCACGTTTTGCCAAATTGCGCAACTGGCACCATGGCCTTTCAGCCCAAATCCTTAATGTCAAAAGCTAAAAAGGCTGTCTGGAGCTCCCCACCCCCCCTCAGGCTGGCCCCCCTCCTCCCCTCCCCCCTCCACAGAAATGGCATGTGAACCCCAAGGTGATGCTTGAGAGTGTGTAGCCGTGTGGGGGGCACCTCCTGATGGCCAACTGCAGCAGCTCTGCTCTCTGCCCGCCCCAGAGCTGGCAGCTGGCACCTCATGCCCCTCCCGGCCCAGCCCCCTCACCTCCTCCCGAAGAGCCCGAGCCTCTGCTCACCTGCTCAGAGCCTTAGCAACTAGACCAGAGGGGACATGACGGGGTTTGCTGGCCTTAGACCCCAGAACCAAGGGAAAAGGAATGTGCCTCTGCTCAGTTCCCATCAGCCTCAGCGCCTGGGAAAGGAGCCCAGCCCAGTATGATCCTGGCACCAGGGTCCCGGGAAGAGGCCTTCCTACTCCCCAGTGCCCTCTCTCAGCTGCTCCTGGAGCTCAGAGTGCCTGGGAGAGTTTGTGCCAGAGGCATTGGAAGACCTCAGAGTAGATGAGGGGGAGCCTCCTTCCCAGAGGGCCTCCTGACTGTGGTGAGATTGGAATGTGCGCTCACCTCTCTGTAACGCATGTGCTGGCTCCATAGTTTTCTCTCCTGTATATATATGCATGCTTGTTCTGAAATAAAAAGGATTTGAAATGAACCAAACTCCTTATGTGTGTGCCATCTGAGAGGGGTCTGAGCCAGGGAGAGGACAGGTACCACCAGAAAGGGGGCAGGGGATAGTGCCCACTGGGACTGGGGGCCCAGCCAGGCACTGCCCGCTGCTGCTTTCCTACCCATTGGCCCCGCAGCTGGGATGCAGAGCTCAAGTGCCAGGGCAGTGGGTATGTGGGGGGTCTCCGAATGCTCCCAGCCTCCCTGCCATGTCCAGTTGCAACCAGAAGGCCAAACCACGTGTTCCTCCTATCAGAAAACATGCTGTGGCCCTTTTCCCAGAAGTCCCTGCTCACGTCCAGCCCTGGGTCCAGGAGGCAAGAGGAAGATCTCAGACAGGCACCACCTGGACTAGCAGGCAGGTCCTTGTGGCACTGCTGGAGGTCCTCGTGGACTCAGGGGCATGGATCAGGGAGATGGGACACAGACCTGGCGGATGGTAGAGACCTGCTCGAGCAAGTCCCCAAGAGGCTGGGGAGGCACTCAGCTGGCTCCTCCTCCTTGTCCCCCTACCGCCGCCCACCCCCCCACCCCCACACACCTTGTGGACTTGTCCTAGTCTCAAGCATTTAGAAAGGGCAGCAGTGACTGAGAGAATCCCACTGACAGCCAGGGCGGGCAGGTGCACATCCTGCAGAGCCATGAGCCTCTAACTAGCACCCCAACCACCTGTGTAGCCATCTACCTGTTCTCTGATTGCATAGAATCTCAGGCTAAACACATCAGACCAAATAGCACTTAGCAAATAAAGGCAGACACTGAGGCCCATCCCTCTGGGACTCCCCTCCAGTTGGCCTGGAGTGGAACCTTGGTCCCTGCTCCTACTACCTGGGCACGGCTTTTCTTTCTGCCTCCAGGCACCTTAGCAATCCCATCTGGAGGAGCTGGCCAGGGAGGCTGATCTGTCCTGCCCACTTACCCTGGAATGGTCCCTGAAGCCCCTCGCTGGCCTGTTCCACCTCTGCCTCCCACCTCTTCCTGCCTCCAGCGGTCTGACTACAGGACTACTGGGGGACCTATGGGGGAGGGGTTGGGGGTACCTTCCCTGCGTCTAGACCTCCTGGAGCACACATCGGAGTTAGCGTTAACTGAGGCCTTTCAAGACCTGAGGGTGGGTGGTAGGGCAGGGGTCTCCATACACAGAGAGGTCCTAAGCAGAGGGCTTGAGCCAGTCATTTAGTGCTGGCTGGGTTCACAGCCCCATCTCTAGCCCCCAACCCGGCGGATCCCTCTCAGAGCCACCTGCTAGAAGCCACAGAAGGCTCTAGTTTGCTTTTCATCCTGCCTGGTCCTTCCCAGAAATCTCAGTCCCCTGTGTACAGCACCCTGGGGAACCAGTCCAAGGGTCCATGTAAAACTCTGTGGTTTCAGCACTCGGCATCTGTAGGCATTTGTTGTGGTGCCGTACCTGGCTGCTGAGGGTGCTCAAGGGATGTGAAATGGCAAATGCAGATGTGACTGCCCATGAGAGCAGGCTGAGGGGGGACTCTGCAGCAATGGGATCTGAGACAGGAAGCACCCCACCAACTCGAGGGTGAGGGGAAGAAGGGGTCTGTGTGTTTGGTCTTCGAGAATGGTTAGCATGCCGGCATATGTGGATAGGGAAGCTTGGATGGGTACTCTAAGCAGAGGATGTGGAGATGCTGATGAAAGCATGGGGTATCCCAGAACCCCAAGTGAATCATTTTGGCTGGAATGGAGGGAATGCTGAGGATGTTGTGGTTCAAGCAGTCTGGATCTGGAATGCCAGGCTATGGGATATTGGATTTTTTCCGAAGGCACTGTGGAACTAATGCAGATTGCAGAGGTGAAGAGAAGGGAGCCATTCATGCTGCAACCTCCGGGGATAGCCACACACAACATCGTTCCAGAGGGGTGCTGTTCCCACAGACCACACTGTGAACAGGCTCCTGGAGTCATGCCGCATTGCAGCCAGACTGCAAAGGGACATGGTCAGGGTGCCAGGTGGCCAGACAGTATTCAGACTGGGTGGGTGGAAGCGTGGACAATGATCTCAAGACCAGCCGTCTGCTGGTGTTCTAGAATCATCCAATCAACAGAGATTTTCATATTCTGCTATCTTAATGAGCACAAGTGCCCACTGCAACCCTACCATCATCACTGCCACTAAACACAGATACATTGTGACCCCGAAAATGGCACCCATTACCAGCACCATTGGTACCAATCAATACCACCACCATCACCAACAGTTCCAACCTGAACCCAATGACAACAGAGCCCAAGACCTGGCACCAGCAGCACCACCCCCATCCTTTTCATATATGATATCATTGCCATCAAAACACTATCAGCCAAGTACCACCATTCCCACCACCTAGAGCCACTCACAACAGAGTGGGAGGACAGGGTTGGTACAGCCCTCCTTGATGCCTCCTGAGTTGGATGGAGAGACAAACTGACAAGGGGGCTTGGAGCCAGGATATATGTTGTTCCTTTGGCCCACACCCTCTTCCCACAGCCATGATCATTTACGTAGAGTTTGGTATGGTTTGGTTTTTTGCTTAGATGTTTAAAGTGAATGATGGCTGATACAGGAGGCAACTATAGAATCCAGTGCTTGCTCTCTGATGCCCCCTTTTGGGATTCCTGGGGGCTCATGGAACTTCAGGCAGGAACTGACTTGGACAAGAACCCAAGATGCTTCAGAATGGTCTTCAGTGCATCTCCTTCCTGGGGCCCTGACCGCTGCACCTCTCAGCTTATATGCATGCTCATGTGCCCTAGCAGTGACTTTTTTAGTCCAGGACCTGTGGTAGGTGATGAATTTTTCTAGGTCTCATGATCAGCTCCAACTCCATCCCCAGGAATCTAGCATTCATTTGGAGCTATGGCTGGTAGAGCAGCAGGTAAGCTGGTCTGAAAATGAATGGGAGGAATGGGGACAGGCAAAGCCAACCTCCTATTTGTTCTTCAAGATATTCTCCCCAGCCCAGACCTTTTACCACTCCTGTCCTATCCAGTGTCCTTGGTTCCCAGCAGCTCACCAGGAGCATGCAGTAGGTTCACAGAGAGGCAGACAAAGGAGACTGAGTGTCCTGGGTCAGCCTGGGCCTTCCCAGGCCATACTGGCCCATGGCAGAGGAGGGTCTGAGTAGCCAGCTCAGGGGCCTGGCTCCACAGCCTGCAGCTCCTTCTCTGAAGCAGTTGCATCATCAGCATGGCTTCTAGAAGCAAGGGTCTTTCATGGAGTGGCAATGAACAGCCTCATGGAAGGGCCGCTGTTGCAGGTCCGTGAGCTGGGCTGCCCAAGGCCCCCTTTATGAACTGATAAGCTGGGGCCACCACCCTTTGCCCAACACGGATGTTCCCCTCGCAGTCACAGAGAAGAATGGACCAGTCGACCCACCGCCTTGCACTTCCTCATCTCTCTTTTTCCCTGACCCTCTCACTGTTTCCTGCTTTTCTCTACTGCATACATACCTCACTGGATGGAAGAGAGCATTCTGCGATGCTTTGGTAAACAGATCATGGCCCACTTGCATTCCTACCTGGGACAGCCCTTGGTACCACCTTGCTACTCAAAGTATGGTCCCAGGGTCAGCAGCAGCAGCACCTGGGAGCTTGTTATTCTCAGCTCCACCCCAGACCTGCTGAACCAGAAGCTGCATGTTAACAGGATTCACCAGGTGACTCGTCTGCACTTTAGGGCTTACTTGGCAGGGGCGTGATGTTTGACCAGAGACGCAATCTCTCCGGACTTCAAGTTCCTCATCTGTAAAATCATAATGCCTGTTGCCCAGGGAGGTTGGAAGGATCAAAGGGAATTAATGTCTGTGCATGTGTTAAGCACCATGCCTGGCATGGGGTAAGCACTCAATAGATGGAAGCTGGTGTATTGTTACTTTAATTATTGCGAATCAGAATAGTGACTTTTATGGGGGAAAGATTCTACTTGGCTGGTCACACAGGTGGTTTCTTTATTCCTCCAGGAGGAAGCCTTCAGAATCAAAAAGACCTTAATCAGATACTGCTGTCACTGCCCATAAGTTCCAGGACCTTGAACAATTGAATTCTCTCAGTCTCCATTTCCTCACCTATTAAGTAGAGTCAATACCCACATTGGGGGATTATTGTCAGGATTTAAAGACATAAGTCGTGGCACATAGTATGAGGTTGATAAATCAGAGCTCTTATGAGTCTTGGATTACATAGTTAATATGGGAAAATAAAGTTATTCCCACTTGTAGGAGTTGCATTTATCCTGTTGTGGTTGTAGCAGATGGAAATCTTAGTGTGCAGACCCAAATGAACAGAGAATGTGCATTTTTTGCTTTCTTGTCATTTAATTTGTATTCTCTGCCCCATGTTACAAGTTTAAGCCGGGTCAACCCAGGTTCCAACTGTACCTCGTTTCCCTGGAATGGTTCTGGGAAAGAGGCATTTACAGAATGCCAAGGCATTCAGGGCAGGGACTGTGGCGTGTGTTCCTGGTCAGGTTTGCCTGCACAGGCATCAGCTGGGACAGCCTCGTCCTGTCTCGGTACACTGGTCCATACTGGCAGAGTGGTCACCTCTCCTGTCCCCAGTGACAGGGCCTTTCAGATCTGCAGGTGTTCAAGGCCATGTCCATGTTTCTCTGGGACGAGTGGGAAACCGTTTCTGACCCCTAAGCCACACTGGACATGGCGAACCTTGGGGTCCTGCTGCTTCCCCAGGGTTTACTCAGAAGAGAGGCTCAGATGTCTCTATGCTTGAAACACCACCGCATTGTCCCTTCTGCATCCAGATAAGTTTACTTTTCTTTTTTCTGGCAGAAAGGTAGTCTTCATCCATCTTCCAAAATGCATTGTGGGTGCCCTGAATCCTTCGGAGCCTAAACCCCAGATTCTTACAAACCCAGACAATTGACACTCAGATATCCTACCTCTGCTTTATTTTGCTGTATCATCCCTTGCCAAAGGCAATGCGTACCTCTGACTAAGTGGGGAAGTGCAAAAGGAAAAAGAAAACAGGATAGGGGAGAACTGTGGTTGATAATTCAATCTACTGTTTCCCCACACTGTGTTTTAATAATGCATGCTGAGGATAGAAAAGATTCAGAAATACAGAAAAACGAAGGGAAGAAATCCCTCCAGGATTGAGAATGTTGTGCATAAGTGATGCCTCTCAAGATTTCTGTGGTCTGAGACTTGCGCTCTCAAGATCCTGCAAGGGCTGCTGCACTGAGCCCATTGGTGTCCAGCTCTGCCTGGAAGTGTCCCTTTGCCCTGGAGGACACACCCTCTCGAGGACACTGTTCTGTCTGCAGTACTGGTGGCCGTTTTGCCCCACCTGCCTCTGCTAGCCCTGGAGGACACGCCCTCTCGAGGACACTGTTCTGTCTGCAGTACCGGTGGCCATTTTGCCCCACCTGCCTCTGCTACAGCCACCCACCCCCATGCACGGGGGCCCACGAGGTCTTGTTCCTCCTTGACCTGTTTTTTTTTTCGGTCCATCTCATCAGCACCCCTATTGAGCATGCTCCAGTGTGCACTAGCCATGCCACCACCCTGCTGCTGCCTGCTTCTGCCCAGCCGCCTGCTACTGCCTCTCCCAGCACCGCCTTGCCACCCCTGGCTGCAGCTGCCACCAACGCCGCCACTGCCACCAGCGCAGCCTCGAGCCCTGCAGAGAGTCCAAGGTAACTGGCCTACAGTTGCCGTCCCTGACGAAGGGTAAGGGAGACAGGAAAGGCCCCACCGGGGTCCATCTGCATCCTGTGCCTCAGCAGTGTCCATCGGGATGCTGGGGCTCCTGGGGCCAGGAGGAAAGCCAAGGTCAACCCCACTGGGTGCAAGTGTAAAGGGAAAGCTGGGGGTATTGCAGGAACCTGTGGCTGAGGGCAGAAGCGGGGACATATGCCATCCAGTCTCTAAGGAACTAATGCTCAAGTGAGAGAAGAGAGAGTCACATACATCCAAAGCTAGATTAACACAGGGAGGCAGTGTTTTCAGTGCTTGGTGATGGGTATGGAAAGCTTGCATTGTGCAAGTCAGATTAGGGAAAATGGAAATCATCCATGTGAGCTGGGGAAATCACTGAAGGCTCCCTGGAGCGTAGGGGAGCTCTTGATGCTGGAGCTTTGTGGGCCTCTAGTCTCTGCTTAAGGGCTGGCTCTGGGTCATTTCTCCAGGTCTGTCTGTCCTAGGGCCACTGCAGAGTTCCTGGAACCCTTGGGACTCCCTCAACAGGGTATCCCTTCCTTCCTTTTGTCCTGCCAAGAGAGCTGGGGCTAAGGTGGAGCTTGGACAGGGGCCCAGGGGCTGCCCAGCAGGACATCAGGCTGGAGCAGAAGGGGTCAGGATCACACTTTGGGCCCAGCTATTTCCCCTTCTTACCCACAGGCTGAGATGAGAGAGCCAGTGGGGGACAAGTTGAACTCTAACCTTTCCTTAGAGCATGACCTCAGAATTCCCACTGGGTGCCTTTGGCCTCCACTTTTCCCTAACACCAGTTCTTAACATAAGACCATAGCTCCTGCGATGCCGGCAAAGTGAAAAAGTCTGGCCAAAATCCATGGGACCCTTGGCCTTCTCCCATCACAGTGGACACTGGGCCCCCAGGGGCTCTTTGGACACTGTCTCTTCCCCTTCCATTAAGGCTTCTACTCCTCTCATCCTATCCCAGAGGTATTTCCAGTGTAGGGAGAGCACCTTGGCCTGGGGGCAGGGAGAGTGACAATGGCCTCACTCAACCAGAAACATGGCAACTTGGCAGGGCGAGTCTGCATACCCACCCAAGTAGGTCTGGGACACTGACTCTTAGAGGCTCATATTGCCTGGGACAGCATGGCAGGCCTGTCTGGATCTAATCAGGAGCATGGCAGTGGATCCTTAGCCCGGAGCCAACCCCCTCCCAGAGCCCAAGAGGGGAAGGTACTCCTTCAACCTACAGCTCTGCCCAGCAGGACTTGGGACAGTCAGGCCCCTGGGCCTGTGGGGGACAGATAGAAGCAAAGCGGTAAGCTGCATGCTGGTGTCACTTCTACAGCACTCCTGTCAATAACCCATTTGCCTGGGGTGTGGTCATATTGTCCCCACGGGCCCTGAAAGATGCGGGTGGTACAGGGGAATGCACAGGTGCCCATGTTCTGTAAGGCAAGCATGGAAAGAGAGGATTTCACAGACAAATGAAATGGGGAAACGCTGGGTCGGACAAGGTTAAATGGGCTATTTAACTCCAGGAGTTCTGAGAGCCTTCAGCCAAGAAAACTGTGACTGTCTAAGGGGAGAGGCTAGATACAGCATTTCTTGAGAGCAGGGAGCAGGGGACCCTTTTTATTTTCATCTCTCTGGTCCCCCGTCCCTGGGCCACACCTTAGGAAAAGGCTGTTCTGGGCCTCTTCGCAGCTAGCTGGGTTGGGGGAGGGCAACAGGGCTTCTGTGTGGCACTGTCTGTGTGCAGGGGGGTGTGGGGCCGGGGGTGGGGCGGGGAACTGGCTTCCCAGGAGCCCTCTAGCTTAGAAACCTGAGACTTCGCTGTTCTGCTCCAGCAAAAATAGAAAGGGGGAGGGGAAGAGACCAGGTGTCCTGAGGCTGAGAAGGCTCTGGGAACTGGAGGAGGCGGGCTCTCTCTCCTCACTCCCGTCTCTGCTCCCTCCGGCTTTAGCCCACACTGGCGTCTGTCCCCTTGGTTTCCAGTGTGTTCTCCTGGATAGGTGGTGGCTTTCCTCCCTCTTTCCAAAGCTGTGTGACTAGAAAAGCCTTTCCTGGGGGCGTCTCTGCTGCTCTAGCCAGACTCACAGCCAAGCTACACAGGGAGCAGCTCCCTCCCCTCTAAAACCCTTGGCCTTTCCTTTACAGCCTCTGGTAGTGCTCCTGGGACAGCTGTGTCAGGTTTCCTCCTCAGAGGCTCCTGACAACCATCATGGTTGCAAGCCCCAGGGCCAGGCGAGGTGTCCTTCCAGCTGCTAACTCTACCCCCTTGGTTCCAGGCCCCAAGCCTCCACCTACAGCTCTGCAGCGGCCACCTCTCCTGCACCAGCCACCCACAGCAGCTACAGCGAGTCCCCAGCCGCTCCTGCACCCAAGCCCCGGGTTGTCACCACTGCCAGCATCCGGCCTTCTGTCTACCAGCCAGGTAAGAGGGCAAGGCTAGAGGGGAGGCTGTCCAGGCTGGCATGAGATCAGCTCCAAGCCCACATCTCCAGAAGGATAGTGGTTAGCGAGCCCCTCCTAGTGAGGCTTAGCCCTCCTTTCCCCAGTTGTGGGCCAGAGTTCTAGGAAGCTTGCATCTGGCCGGGAGGGACAGGTGGGCAGTGCCAGATAGGGATAGAACCTCCTTGCCCTAAGGAGGGGAATGTTCCTAACTTGGGGTTTGCAGGCTCAAGGTGAGCAGAGAGAGGGAGGAGCTTGTTTCCATATGAGTCTAGGCACTGGCTCAAACCACAGGACAGACAGCTACAGCAAAAATGACATGGGCTTTGGACAAACCTATTGCATCATGGGGTGTCCCTGAGTAAGCTATGAAGCCTGCCTGGTCTTTGGTATCTTCAGGTTGAAGCAGAGGATAACCAGAGCCCATGAGAGTGAGTATGGTGGGACAGGAAGTGGCCAGCCCAGAGCAGTCTTCATCACTACTCTGGGTCCCTCGCAGACACAGGGCCCCCTCTTACCTGGGCAAAGTCAGGCCCACCTCGCAGCGCTAAGGGTAATTCTCAGGCTGGCTTGCACACCCCTGCCTGCTGCTGCTCAAGGAACAGGTATTTTCCCAGGCAGCCAGGGTCAAGCCGAGGCTGGGGGAAGGTCCCGTGGGTCTTGGTCTATAGGACGTGGATGTGCCCACTGGAGAGCCCCCAGCACCCATTCCCTCCTTCCTGCCTGCCTCTGAATTCCAGGAGGGCAGGGCTCTTGGAGGGCTATCCACCACTGTATTCCTAGCACCATGCACGGAGCTGCTGGTCAGCAAAGGTGAAGTGAGTGTAGGAAGAAACAAATAAGTGCTGATGAGGGAGGGTCTCACAGGCAGGTGGGGGGAGTGGGAGGGGAGAGGCTGTGAGGCGTGGGCTCGGGGTGGTGAATCACAGGGACTCCCAGAGTGGGACCCGAGGCCCGTCCCAGGGATGGTGAGATAGGATTGTGGGTGGGCATACGCTTTTCATTGAAAGCACGGAACTGTCAACATATTTATCTTTACAGCCATTTTGAATTTATGGAAAACAATAACGATTTTCCATTTACCAGCTTTTCTTCACCCTCCCACCCCCAAATTATTGCATACATCCCATTTTACCGCATGGTTAAAATGGTGGAGTGAGGAAGTTAATAACTGGTTTGGGATTTGAGAATGAGGTAGTTAATTCTGCGGGGGCAGGGAGGGGGGCAGAGAAAGCTCCCAATGTCTTGGAAGAAAGTGAAAGTTTGTCAAGCAGTGGGGAAGGGTGAGGAGGGAGATAGGGGTTGCAGGGTAGGGGGCAAAGTAACAGCACATATGGTTCTGTGCCCGGGGCGTGTCCTGCTAAGGAGTAGAGTGAGACACCCGTGGGTATTTGTGGCTAGAGCGCAGGGCACGGATCATGAGACAAGCATGGAGCCAGGAAGGGCCTTGTTTGGGGTACTTGGATTTCACATGTGGGGATGCGATTTGTAGAGCTCGTTCTGACAGCTGTGTGGAGGGCGAGTGGCAGAAGCAGCCTGAGCAGCAGACTCCCGGCCAGGGCCAACTCGGCATCTATGGCAAAGGAGTTTTCAGCTCCCCAGCCTCGATTTTCTCATTTGAAAAATCGTGATTGATACTACTACAAGCACTGCATGTTCTCCGTACTGTCTCAGAACTAAAAAGAAAAGAGGGCCTCTAGCACGATGCCTGGCACAGAGGAGGTGTCCCTCTGTGTCCATTCGTTCACTTCTGAGGTTAAAATCCCCAGGGTCGGGTAGCATTTTGCAGCCAGGCTGCAATGGCCAAGTATTTCGCAGCCCTTCGGGCTTGTGCACGCCGGGGGACACGGCTGCCCTGCTGAGACTGGAACCCATGGCGGAGGTGGGGAGGAGCCTGGAGGAGGGTGGTGAGCCTCTGTCGGGGAGGGGGGGCAAGCAAGGGGGGCATTTCTGTCTAGGCACTGACCGGCGCCCCCACCCTCCATAGCGCCCCCAAGGCGGGCCTTGCTGGGCACCTTCCGGGGTGTGTCACCGCCCTC
>PVIY010039772.1:0-22867 GCA_004026745.1 Myrmecophaga tridactyla
ATTTTATATAGATAAGGAAGCTGAGGCACAGGGGGTTTGGTGGCTGGCTGACCCTCCAGTGGTGTGAGGCTGGGCTAGTGCCCCTTCTTCCTGGGCTGCCTGAGTTATTTGGTAGGAGGCCCCATAAGGCTAGGGTTGGTTAGCATCCCAGTTGTAGAACACAGCACGGTAACAGCTTTTTACAAGAGGCTGTTCTTTTTGCGTAGCTGGTGGGTTTGTAGGGTAAAAGTGACTCTTGCAGCAGGTGAAATGATACTTAAGAAATACGAAGTGATACCCCCTCCATTACTGCCTTTTAAAAATAAGGAGCATCCTGAGAGGAAAGAAGGAGGGTAAGAGTTTATGTCTCTCTGTCTCCTGGGGTTGTTATGGACATTAAAGGGACTAATTTTCACAGATCAGTCTTGGACATCAATGTATCCTGTAACAGGTCTAAATATATATTTTAAAAATATGAATATTTTAAAGATATTTAAATACATATTGCATTGTGATATAGATCATGCCAGACCCAGCACTTCAAAGTTTGTGTACTTTATCTCATTTTACCTTTCGCGAACCCTATGAGATGGGTGATTTTTTTCCCCACCATTTTCCAAATGAGGAAATTAAAGTTTAGAAAGGTGAAATACTTTCATGCCATGCAACTTGTAAGAAATAATGAGGGTATGTTTTTGCCCAGGTAAGCCTTTACTGTAATTGGGACTGTTTCTACTAATACTGGTTCCCATGAGAGAAATATTCAAAGAAGCTGTTACATGAATTTCAAATGAAGTTTGCAGTGGCTATTAATATACCTTCCCCTAAAGAGTCAGACTTCCAGTGTGAGACAGCTCTGCACCCTCTCCCTGCCCTGAACCTCAGTCCATAATCACTGATGCCTTCCATCTCTCCTCTAGTATCCCGCTTATCTAGAACATCCTAACACAGGGCAGAAGTAAGCAGCATCAGTCCACCCTGAGAGATGATCGATTTATAACCCACTGTATGTCTGTCCATGACTTGGCCTCAGCCTTGTAAAAGGGGAGTTTGATTTTTAAAACATCTGCATTTGTCTTTTGGAGAGGGGCCCATCACTGGTGAGAGAAAGAGGGAATTTGAAATTGGGGAGGTCCCCAAGAGCTCCCAGTGTAAAGCCACCACAAGGTGGGGTGTACAGGGGAGCTGGACAGCCGCTCCCAGCTAGGCCCAGGGCAGGCCCATGGTGCCAAAAGAAGGCTCTTTCCCTGTCCACATCCCCACCCCTGAGGCCTCTGAGAAAGACTTCAGTATTGGCCCAGGTAATAAAAATAAACCTCTGGAGCACAGAGGAAAATGTCAGGCTGTTCTAATGATTGCCTATCCACCTTCCTTCCACCTTCCCCAGTTCGCTGTGGGGCTCAAACCTTCATCTTAGCCTGGCTGAGGCAGGAGGCCCTGTGGTGTCATGGTATGGAAGGGGCTGTGCTTTGAGAGCCATCCTTTGCCGGGCAGTAAGCCGTGTAGTCTTCTTCAGTAGGAATTTGGATGATGGTGTTGGCAAGTGTGCATATGTGCTCAGTCTAGCAGCTCAAGCAGAAGCCAGGTGACCGCCCCAGTGGCATGCAGGCCTTACAACTGTGCTTCCCATTTCACAGTTGAGCAGACCAAGGCGTACAGTGAACACCTGAAGGACCGAGATGTAAATTGTGAACTGCAAGAGATTTCCATAAACCAGCTGCCTCCCAGAACTTAGACTTCTCCTTTTGAGGGTGGGGATGCAGGAATTAATTGGCCACAAAGTGTCAGACACACTGGCAAAGAACAATAGTGATCATCATAAACCACCCCCCCCCATCAGTCTAGCACATTCCACTTCACAAAGCCCTTCTGCACACATCTCAGGCCCTCAGGGTCCTCTCGTTTTGCAAATGAGCCTAAATGATTGGCCTGGGACACCAAAAAGTGGCAGAGCAGGCCCTGAAACCCCCAGACCTGCGCTGCCTCTTCCCACACCTCTTGGGTGGGGTGGTGAGGTTGAAGTAACAGCTTCTGGGTTCCCAGGCTGAAAAGTGGAAGGGCGTGTATCTAGAGCAATGCAGATTCCCAGATTTGGAATGTGCTTCAAGGAAGGGCGTTCTGGCATTTCTTAGCTATTAGCTGTGAGTAGTGTCTGAGGTCAGGGAGAGGGGCTGGAAAAGAGTTGTTTTTACAAACAGCGTCCCTGGAAAGTATATTTCAATTACAGTTCTTTGATCGAGTTGCGTTACACTGACTTTCTGAGTGAGGATTTTAACCATTTTAACCCTCTTTGGAAGAATGTTTTAATGTATCGATGCAGCCGGAATCCTCTTTCCTGTTTTTAAGTAGGGGGCTACTTGGTTGTCAAGAGGTAGGGATGACAGAGAGCTTCATTTTTCTGATTTATATGAGGTTTAAATTGACTCAAAGAAAATAGCTCAAGTACCAGGACTCCATACAAAGCTCTTTTCCCGTGTTGACATTCTGTGACCCTGGGTTGGTACCACAGGCCCCCAAAATGCACTCCCCTTTGCTCATCGCATACGTAAACATTTGCCCCCTTAAATGAAATGAAGGCATGCAGATGCAAACTTCCCCGTTTATGGAAATGGAATTCCAGCCAGGGGAGGGCAGGGCGGCCTGATGTGGCCTGGGGGACAGTTGGGTGGCTGGCCTTTAGACCACACCGGTGGAGGCTTCTCTCCTGGTGGAGCTCCGTGCTTGCCCAGTGACCCGGGAGAGGTCCCTTAAACTCTTTGTCTATCAGGTTCCTTTCTCACCTGTGAACTGGGTTTGGTGGAGGATTAGAGATAATATAATAAAGAATCCAGCAGAGTGTCTGACACCTTTATTATTGTGTGTTTGGAAAAACACCCTCAAATCGCCTGGATAATGCCCTGTATAAGTAGATTGGAATTAGGAATTAAGGCATGCACCATGTTTTTAATTGTTGTTGGTTTAGGAGCTTATGCATGACCATAGGACAGAAACCCTAATGAAATTAAACGTGATTGCCATGGATTTAAGACAAAGAGGCATCTGATAAAGCCTAATAGGCTGCGTTCTCCCTGAAGGGTTTAGGGCAAGGGGATTTAGAGTGATGAAGGAGAAACTTTGCAATGGATTTGGATTCAATTTCCAAGTTTTGTAAATGACCTTAAGGTATTTCAAAAATAAACCAAAAATAAAGCACAGAAGCCGTTTAGAGCCCCCAGGAAACTTCTGGAAGAAGTGGATCTGGCTGGATCTTTTGTCCTGTTGGGGCTTCTCAGCTGTTAGAGGGAGCTGGACCATCTCTGAGGCCTGTCCCTCGAGCCGTGTAATAATGTGAAGGACCTGTTTGTTGTTTGTTGTGGGCTGGTTTTAAATTTGGGAAAAATAAAAAGTCATTGTCTTTGTAGTCCAAATGACCCATGGTACAGACAAGGTGAATTATGGGATATGACATTTTTAAGGTGGGTCTATAATTTTTGGACTCTGCAGTCCTCATTTCTTCTCAGGTCTCCAGGGATGGGAAGCATCGGTGTAAGAGAGATTTTAACCCTTCCCCCTTTTCCTCAAGATTTCTTTCTATGTATACCTTCTGTTTTCCTAATTTTGAGGTCCCCAGGAGTCTTTTGAGCAATTCGAGCAGCCGGTTTAATTGAGCAAACAGCACTTTGCTGAGTTTACAACCCCCTTCCCTTAACCTGAGCTGACTTACCGAAGCTATTATTAGTGAGATAATGTTAGCCGAGTGGACAGAGTTTAAAAAATTGTCCTATGATTTCCTCAATGATTTGCTAATGGTGTAACACCAGGACTAAGAAGTGTTTCAACTCTGCCGCGCTATCAGTTCCGCAGACCCTGGAAAAGGCCACTGCCACTTAAGGAGACAAATTTTACTTGTTTAGCCTGGGAAGGCTGAGCTTCTTCAACAGGAACGCTTCTTCTGGCCATTTCTTTGCTCCCGCTCTTGGAAGCGAACACATGGTAACTTGTTTAAAATGTATGTGTCGGGGGGAGTGGGATAGCAGCAGAAATATCTTAAAAATATGAGTTTATCAGAGAGCAGGCCTATGGTGTCCAGCAGCTGGCAGTGAGAAATGTGGCTGTGGTCACAGGTGCACGGTGTCCCAGGCAGGCTGCAGAGTGGGGCCTGAGTGGCTGCACAGCAGCACGGAGAACTGAGTCGCTGGCCAGGGCGTCTGTCCCGCAAGGCTGAGTTTGTCAGCTCAGGAGGGCTCTGTGGTTTCAGAGGCACATGCCAGCCAGGTTAGAGGGCTCTGCTGAGACAGCGTTGGGGCCAGCATGTGTCTGAGTCCCCGGGGCCATGTAATCCAGCCCCACGGCCACCATGCCTGCTTTAATCGCACTTATTTAATCACAAATTCCTGACATCACCCGGCAAGGCCAAGAGATGCTTCTTTCCAGATGGGGGATGGATAATCCTTTAAAAAACCTCCAAGTGCTAATGATGGGACCAGAAAAATAAAAGTCCCCTTCTCTAAGAATCAGGGAGGCCAATGCATTTGGAAAACGCCCCCTCTGTGAGGGAGACTCACCAGCCTGTGAAGTTGGAGCCCCAGCTGGTTGTTTCATCTGAAGATGTTCCGATGAAGGCCAGATGGCTGGGACATCAGGGGCTGTGCGTGTTCGACGTTGTTTTGTATTTGAGGAATAAATATTTAAATCTTAAACCAAGTGAATCACTTTCTACTGAAGAGGGCAGGGATGGAAAGTTGCATGTGTGTTGATTTTCTTCCCCACCCCCGTCCTAAACGTAACCCCAGAATGCACGATTATTGCCACACTCAGAACCTTCAAAGAGGTTGCTCTCCCCTCCACTGTGCTAGGCGCCAGGACGCGGCCGTGCTTCATCTGTTTTATTCTTGTGGTTACTGTTTTTGTCTCGTGTCTGCTTTTGTCCCACGAGGCTGCCTGACATGAATGGGTTGAAACGGAGACCACGAACGTCCCTTTGTCCCTGGCTTTATGAACTTTTGGTTTTGTTTTGTTTTTTGGCCTGTATGGTAACTGGATGGGGATACTAATGTGAGTGGATGAAAGCTTAACCCTTTTCTTGACTGCAATTAAAGCTCTGGAAAGATCAGAGGTCTTTCTGTTTGTTTTTATCTTTGTGGAAGATGTCCTTTCGTATTTTTTTCTTATAAGAGAAATATTTTCTGCAGTGCTCATAGTGTTAAGGAAAAAAAAATGTATATTACATCCATCTGGGGATTTACAGTTTTAGAATCATTTTCTTAGACATGCCCTTGCCTGATCCCTTCTACGGCCCTGGGAGGGGCTAGTTGGGGCTGCTGTCAGTAGCTATGGCTACCGCAGTAGCTTTCACCCTGGGTACAGCAGAGTTCCGCGGCCTCTTGAATCCTGGGCATGCCTCTGCGAGGCCAACAGCACTGCTGCCATTTTGCAAAAGGTGAAATGACTTGTCCAGCCAAGTAAGGTAGATTCTTGGATTCCAAGTACAGTGCTCTTTTGATACTGCTGGATTTCCTCCCTTTACAAGGACTAATTGCAAGGTCTGGGTTCAAATCCCTGCCCGGTCCCAGCAAGCAATGTGACCTTTGAGCTTCTGCCCCCTCATTTCCCAAATGGGGGATGACAGCCAGTGCATCTACCCCAAGGGATGGTTAGACTCCAACGTTATAATTTCTTGCCGCATAATGAGAATTACCTGGGTTTTGTAAACAAAAACGATTAGTAATGGTAAGTACAGCAGCACATTAAAAATGGTGACAGGCACGCTATCCAAAAAAATATCTTTGAAGACTTTCAAGAATGAGATGACAGTAATGATAACCTCTGTTGAGTCTACAGGTATTAAAAAAAAGCACCTAGTCTGGGCCGGGTACTGTTGTAGGTGCTGGGGAAAGATACAGCCCCTGCCTTCTTTTGGAGTTTTACATTCCGTTGGGGAAGACAGTCGCCAAACAAATGGACACGCTGTCATTTCAGGCAGGGGTGGGGCTATGATGGAAACTGAGCCTGGGGAGGAGGGAGAAGGTGTGATGTGGCAGGGTCAGGGCTGGGGCACTTCGCAGTGTAGGCTGAGCTCTGAATGGTGAGCAGGTTAAAGTTCATCTCAAATCATCCTCCAAAGCAGGGATTGGCACACTGCAGCCCGTGAGCCCATCCGCTCCGTTGCCTGTTTTTTGTAAATAAAGTTTTATTGGGACACAGCCGCACTCATTCATCTATGTGTTGCCTTTGGTTCCTCTTCCCCTACAATGGCAGAGTGAAATAACAGCAATAGAGCACAAAGCCCACAAAGCCGAACATCTTTACTGTCAGACTCTTCACAGGAAAAGTTTGCCCAGTATAAAGTTTAGAACTTAACAGAAATAGGTGCTATTGCTAATAAGTGTTGGAACGAGGATTTGAATCTGTTGGTCGAATGCCTCATTTCCTTTCCATAGATCGATGCTGGGTCTCTGGTGATGGCTCAGAGGGGCTACAGGATGGAGGGTAGGAGATAAAGGCAGCATGTGGAAGAACACAACATGGTGGCTGCAACCAAAGGAGCTTTCCATTTTGATGATAGAATATGTGTGCAAGAAATGCTTCCAGAATATAAAATTTAAGTGTTAAATTACTTGGCATTAACTAGATTACCAAGAGGGAGGACTGTACTATCACATATCATTAAGGGACAAGTTAAAACAACAGTGAGATCATCTCTACCGCCCATTAGAAAGGCTAAAATCTAAACTATGACAACACCAAATGCTGGTAAGGATACAGAGCAACGGGAAATTTCATTCATTGCTGGAGGGAATGCAACATGGTCCAGCCACTTTGGAAGAGAGTTTGGCGGTTTCTTATAAATATAAACATAGGCTCACCATATGATCCCCCAATTGCACTCCTAGGTATTTTACCCAAAGGAGCTGAAAAACTTATGTCCACCCAAAAACCTGCAAACAAATGTTTATAACAGCTTTCTTCATAATTGCCCCAACTTGGAGGCAACCATGATGCCCTTCCAAAGGTGAATATGTAACTGGCATATCTGTACAATGGAATATTACTCAGTTATAAAGACAAATGAGCTATCAAGCCACAAAAAAAAAAACATGGGACAGCCTTGAATGCATCTTGCTGAGTGGAAGGAAATAGTCAGAAAAGGCCACATACTGTGCGGTTCCAGCTATATGACATTGTAGAAAAGGCAAACTATAGAGACAGTGAAAAGCTCAATGGCTGCCTTGGGCTCAGAGAGGGGATACAGAGGGGTGGATAGATGGAGCAACAGAGGAGTTTTTAAGGCAGTGAAACTATTCTGTATGGTACTGTGTTGGTAGACACGTGGCATTATATATTTGTCAAAGCTCATAGGTTGGTACACTATGGACTTCATAGCCTAAAAATGTTTCAATATTGGTTCATCAAATGTAACAATGTACCACCAAAAAAAAAAAAAAAAAAGGTGAAGATGGCCACAGCCCAGGAAGGCTTCCTAGAGACAGTCAGGGTGGGGGTGAAGTTGCGAGTGGCTTAGGATTTGGCCAGGCAAAATAGAGGCATGGAGACAGGTATGGCAGCAGCAAGACCTAAGCAGACCCGAGAGGAGAACACCTGGCCACAACACACAGCATTTCTGTGTATGAGCTAGCTCCCACTCTGTTCACCTAACACTTGCCAGGCCCTTCTATGTGCCAGGCTTGCACAAACATGGAGAGAGCACTGTCCATCCTCAGGCTGATCCAAGCACTGAATTTCCAGGGCTGTGGCAGAGGGCTAGGGGGAACCTCCTGGAAAGCTGTGTCAGAGAAGCTTCTAGCAGTAGATCACCAGAGCCAGGTAGCTGGGGCATGGAAGAGATGGACTGGGGGAGGGCCAAGAGCCTTTCAGCAAGAGGGAACACCTTGAGCAGAGGCCCGGAGTTGGGAGGGCAGGCTGAGAACCTCCAGAGGTTCCATTTGACTAGGCAGAGACTGGCAGAAAAGGAAGGCAGAAACTTGGTGGGAATCCAGGGTCTGCGTGGTGTAGGTCCTTAGCTAGCTTTTTAAACTCATTGTAACTAACAGATAAATGGACAGAATAGCATAATGACCACTTGGGCCCCTTGCTAACATTTGTCCATATTTGTGCTCACCCTCCACTGCCCTTCTCTTCCCTCTCCTCTCCTTTCCTTTCTTCTCTTTCTCTCCAACACACATATATACACTCACCTTTTTGGCAGAACCATTTGGAAGTAAATTGCAGGTATGATACTTGACCCCTAAGTGCCTCCTAGGAACAAGGACATTCCCCTACATAAACACAATGTCATTATTACACTTAAGAAAATTAATATTAACTCAGTAATACCACATATGCACCACATATTCAGATTTCCCCAATCTTACTTCAGAACATCTTTTATGGGCTCCAGTTGAGGTTTGCATACTTCATCTGGTCGTTTTGCTCCTTTGGTTGGTTGATTAATCAATCCCGGCTACAAAGCTTTGTTGAGACCCTGCATGCCAGGGGCCTCAGGGGCAGAGATGGGAACTGGACTATACAGCTGGGAAGCTGAGACCCCAGTGCAGATGGGAAGCAGGTGTAAAGTTGGTGACCTGAGTTCAGATCCTGGTTCTACCCCTTGCGGATGAAAATGGAAATGCCTGGGAGGGTTCTATCAGGGATGGTTCATGAGAGCTTTTCTGTAACTGCCCAGCATCACAGTGTTATCCCCGAGATAACATGGGGAGCAGGGCTGGGAGACCTGCAATGGGCTGGGGATTCAGAGAAGCTTTCTTGGAAGACGTGGCTAGTTCTTGAGGGTTCAGGAGAGGCTGGTGTGAATGTTTAGAATGAAATTGGTGGGAGCGCAGCCAGGAGCTACCACAAGAGGTGATCCCGGACACGCTCACTTTGCTTAAAGGGACAATCAGGACCTAAAATTGTACCGACGTACATGGTGGCCCCACAGCTCTTGTTTCTGAGTTTTCTGGGCTGGTGAGCAAATGAGAGCTGGGGGTAGGTGGGCAGGGACCAGCAGGCCCTGCTGGATTCAGGAAGAAAGTCAGGTTCAACTCACATGGCCTCATGTCCACAGTAAGCCCACAGGCATTTCTGTCTGCATCTCACCAGCAGCTGCCTGGCAACCTCTTCACCTGCCTCAGAGGAGAGGCAACTTTTCACTCAGTGCTGAGCAGCAGAGCCTGCTGTATGTGTATGCACACACACACACACACACACACATTCATACATATTGAAGAGGAAGTTTTAAAATGCAGTGATCTGTGGCCTGGTAGCTGAGTTCATCAAAGGTGCTCTAACTCTTGGGCAGTGGACACAGTGGAGCCGCTACAGGCTCCAAGTCCCTTTCCAGCCTTAGACAAGCCTTCCCCGTGGGAACTGGCCTGGGTGTGTCTGTGTGTGGAATCTAATAAATTACACAATTCCGTCGCAGCAGTTAACTCTCTGTCCCTACAGCAACCATGGATATGAACATGATAAGGACTGTTTTTCCCATTTTACAGATGAGGGAACTAGATCAGAGAGGTCAAGCTGCTTTCCTAAGCTCACACAGCCATAAGGGGAGGAGCAGAAGTTTTACTGGCCTTAGAACTTTCCATTTATATTCAGTTCTCTCTATACTCAAGACTGTAACTGCTCTTCCTGGGAGTGGCAACGTGTTTTGCTTTCAGCATCAGGTGAGGGCTCAAACATACATCCTCCAACACACATCTTCCTGGTGAGGAGGACCAAATCCTCTAAATGCCACTTCCTGCAGGCAGCCTTCTTGGATTATTCCAGCTTTTCTCATGTCCCAGAGATTTTGACCTGTTCTGTTGGGATTTTGAAAATTTACTAAGGCATTTGAACATAGAGTTTGTACAGGTCCATATTACCATGTCCCCCTCCTAAAATAAGCCAAGCTTTGAGTCTGCCTCAAGACGCTCAAGAGAGTCCACCCGTTTCAAATGCCTGTTGTCCACCTTTCCCCTACCTCTATACAAGCCTCCCTGCCATTCCCATAGACTCTCAGCCCTTTAAGATCTTTTAGTAAGAGACAAACCTGGGAGGGGCTATATTAGCTCACTGGCCTGGATATATTTTTTCTTTTAAAAAGGGTAATTTTATAAGTTGCAAGTTAACAGTTTTTAGGCCGTGGAAATGTCCCAATCAAAACAAGTCTATAGAAATGTCCAATCTCAGGCATCCAGGGGAGGATACCTTGATTCAAGAAGGCTGATGAAGTTCAGGGTTTCTCTCTTGACTGGAAGGGCACATGGTGAACACAGCGTTATCTGCTAGCTTCCTCTCCAGTTCCCTGGGAGGCGTTTTCCTTCTTCATCTCCAAAAGTCGCTGGCTGCTGGACTCTGCTTTGTGGTGCTACAGTATTCTCTGCTCTCTCAGAATCTCATGGCTTTCTCTGTCATTCTCTCCTAGATTTATTTTTAAGTGGCTTCCTCCCAGGGAATGGGACAGAGGTCAGGGGAGTTTTGATTTTGAGGACAGTGATTATTTGTAAAGCCCTTTGCAGCCTATGAGTGGTTTCTGCACACAACTGTTCATGGGATCCTTCCCCTCTCTTTGGAGAAGTAGCCCTTCCCCTAGCACGTGTGGGAGCCCCACAAGTTTGTGGATGATGAGGATGGTGTGAAGGGTGGGGAAGGGACAGGGAGCCCAATCACTTGTGACAGGAAGGCCCAGGAGGGGACAGCAGCAGGCCAGAAGTAGCAGGTCTTGCCACCCCTCTGAATCTTGCTGAGCAGCCTGACCTTTCTTCTAGATAAGGCGGTCAAAGCACAGCTGCTGGGCACTGCCTACCCTGGCCTGAGTCCCCAGGCCCAGGGCAGATGATGTTCTGGGCAGATAGTAGCTAAACTCCTCTCTGAGTTCAGCAACTGGGTGGGGAGGGTGGGCTGCCTCTCTGAGGGCACAGCACGAGGCAGGTGGCAGAAGCAGCAGTGCAGCCTCAGGTGTGCTCGGGACCTGGCACCAGTCCCACCTGCCCGCCTCATCTTCCTTTCTGATACTTGCACAATTGTGCTTTGAGTTAGGACTAAGCATGGGTGAGGGTAATGAGGCAAAAGAGAGAAGTGAATCAGCTGTCAGAAGGTCTCCCTGGCTCTGAGTGTGGCCACCACACTCATCTCTGCCCATCAGCTAAAGGGGACAACCGGTCCTGCCTTGTCCACTCTCAGGGGTGTGGCAAGGCTCCCCGAATGGATGCATGTGAACATGTTTCACAAGTGTAGGCGTCCCCGCCGGCATGAGGACTTTAGGCTGTGGCTGGCACTGTGGCCTTGCAGCGCTGATATTCCTTTACCTCCATTTTCTGGCCCCTTCCCTGTCTAGGTTGCTTCTTTGCACAGGTGTGATACCTGATTTTCTCCTGGCCAGGCCGGCTGGTCTGACATGTGTGGCCCCTGCCGCTGGACATCTTCCTGACAGTGAGGTGAGGAGCCAGCTGTTTCTGGGAGGCTTTTCCTGTGTTCGTGCCATTTGGGGAAAGCTACCGGCCCACTTTTCTCTCCTTCTATAGTGGATTGAATTGTGTCCCCGCAAAAGTCTGGAGCCCTGGTTCCTGTGCATTAACGTTGCTTGGAAATAGGGTCTTTGCAGATGTAATTAGGGTAAAGATCTCAAGATGAGCTCAAGGTGAGCTCCTGCTGGGTTTAGGGTGGGTCCTAAATCCAATGACTTGTGTCTTATAAGAGAAAGGAGAAGGAGGTCGGACACCCACAGGGAGGGCAGGATATGTGAAGATGGAGGCTGAGGTTGGAGTGATGTGGCCAGAAACCACCAGAAGCTGGAAGGAAGGATTCTCCCCTAAAGCCTCTGGCAAGAGCACAGCCCCCCTCACAACTTTGTTTCAGCCGTTCTGCTTCCAGAGTGTGCAAGAATAAATTTCTGTTTGTGGTCCTTTGTTCCCCAAATCTTACTCATTCTGTGACTGATCATCTTCCCCTCGGTAATGACCTTTTATCAAGGTGGCTTGGACTTGTTGTCCCCTGCCCCCACCCCCCAGCTTGAGCATTTCAGCATTCCATTTAATTTTAGGATCTCTAAGAAGGCAACAAGGGAAAGTGTGATCACTCTCTTTTGAACCTAGGAAACGTTCATTATTTTCCTTCTGGAAACAATACAGGATGACATTTAGATTATCTAAATGGCTAAAAACATTAAAACTCTTTGCAACTCAGAGAGTCAGCTGCATGTGTGACCTTCAAGAGGAAAGGACAGCCAGCGTCCAGGAGGCCCGTGCTGGTCTGGACCCTGAGCATACCTCACGAGTTCCTGCCTCTGTGCCCCCACCCATACTGTTCCCTTTGTCCAGAACATCTCTTTTCCCTGAGGTACTGACTTTTGAAATCCTGCCAGTCTTCCAGAGGCTCCTCAGGAGACAGCATGGTGAGACATGAAATGAACACTGGCCTGGGATGCAGAAACCCTAGCTCTGCTTTAACTAGCCCTGTGTGAGCCTGGGCAAGTCTCGTCTCCTCACTGGGCCTCAGTTTTCCTGCTTGTAAGTCCAAGTCAATCTAATAGGGATTTATTAAGCACCTACTACGTGCCAGGTATGGTGTGAGACATTGGGGCTTAAAGAGAAGTAGTTACATAGTAGCAACTTTCAATCTTAGGACATTAAGAGATTTGTGGAATGAATGAACGAGTGAGTGAATAAGGGAATAAATGTCCTTTGCCACCTGTATGTTGTTGGCCCTCTTCGCTGGCCCTTCTGGGTGGTGGCGTGCTGGGGTCTTGGTGCTCATGTCTGCCTCTCCCTCGACTTGAGCATCACAGAGGAATCCTCACCTGCAGACAGGGTAGAAGACAGCTCTGGAGGCCTGGGGAGGATTAGATTTTCTGCTGTGTGAGGGAGATCATCTGATGTGGTTAGATTTTCCACCTTCCTAGGTCACTAGGAGACCGAAGCAAGTTATGATAATCCTGCTGAGACCCTTGAACTTTCAGTGAGATAAAATCCTATCACTGCAGACCCCAGGGAACGACCCCATTTCCTTAGATGGGATGGGATTTGGTTACATTGATTCCAGTTTGTAGCCTTCTTGCCTTGGTTCTGACTTTCAAAGCATTTTACTGCTTTAACCTGGAGGTGTGAGTCAGCATCCCACTGGCTTTGGAGTTGGACCACTCAGTTTTCATTCTGACACCACTAGGTACATCTGAGCTTCATTTTCTTTATCTAGGAAGAGGCATGGGATGTAATATACCACTTGTGCAGATGAGATGGATGTGTAGCTTATGAGCAGCAAGTCCTGTTGTTACTAAGACCTTTGTGTTGTGATTTTAGCTATTTATGATTTCACCTGCCTGTTAACTTATGGTTAGGAATTGAACATGTAGGTAAGGAAAAGGATGAGCTTCCATGAGCCCATCGTTTGGAAGAGTCCAAAGTGCTTTTCTTACTTATTGGTCTAAAAGCCCTGAAGCACGCATGTGTCCCCAGCCTCGCCATCCTGTAACATTGAGGGGTCCTCCTACATGTACCTGTGGGTCTCTGGAGACCGTTACTTGGCATGCATGGGGCAGGCTGCAAGTGCCAGGGAAGTGGCAAGTGGCAGGAGTGACTGCAGACTCCCCTTTAACCTCACCAACTGACCAGACCAAATGCTGGCCCATCAAATGTTGTATTTCTTGTCATCCTGACCTGATTTACCCAGGTTTATTAATCAGCCCTTCCCGTCACCCATCAGCCTGGTACATCCTCATGGCCCACTACCTAGTAATGCCACTGAGCCTCAGATACCACGTAGAGTGGCGCGAGATGTCTCCCACACAACACAGCCAGGCTCACTTCACTGTTGCCCTATAGGTGGTCATGATGATTTTTTCCCATTTGACTGATGAGGAGCCCAAAGCTTAGAGAGGGGGACGTCTCCCAGGGAGACACAGTGAAATCACTCCTACTCGACTCTTCTGCCTTACACAGGTCCCCACTTGGCAGAGGGGACAACCTTGGACACCCCCATGGGTGCTCCATCCCTTTCATTCCCCAAAGGCCTGCATTCCCCATCCCACAGCCTGCCCATCTCTCTCTGGAAGCTTTCAGACTTGTCCAGATAAACCTGTTGTCTCCCCAGCCAGCTCTACGGGAGCGTCTCTGGAATGCACGGCCTTCTCCCTCCCTGCTGTTACGTTCAGTGCTTACATAGCAACCATTTCCAGCCAACTTGAGCTGAGGGCTTCCAAGGAGAGGGGTCATTTGGATACTGACCGGCAGCTTCATTGGAGTGAAGGTGACCTCCAGCCAGCTGGTCAGGAAAGGTGGGTGCATTTCTTTGCAGCAGAGTGTGGGTTTGACCTCAAAGATGCTGCATTCTGCCCTGGGGCATTCTCGTCACTGCTTCTGGAAGGCTGGGTGCATTGGGCCTTTGGAAGAGAAGAGCAGCTTGTTTTAGTGCAAAGGTGGTGTGAGCTGACAGGCTGGGCCTCTTGCACATGGTTTCCCTTGAGCATGCATTGCCAAGATGATAGAATGTTTTTGTTTTTGTTTAGAGCCTTGTTGGAAATGAGTGATTTCCAATCATTCTGATCCCATTCTGTTAAATCGTCGAGACTGCCTCTATTTTGACGGTCCTCAGGGGTTGGCCTGCGTTTGGTCCAAATTATGTGACTGCCGACAGACGGCAGTAAAAGTGCTTCAGCAAGAGAGTGGGGTGCTGGGAAGAGCTGAGCCTGGGAGGGGTTCTTGGCTCGGTTTCTCCCGGCCCCACTCAAGCCTAGTGACACAGGCGAGCCATTTAAGTGCTTGGAGACATGACTGCTTCGAGTATAAAACAGAGCTAATAACCCATGCCCTTTTGTTCACTCCAGGGCCAATTATGACAATCTTGGAAGCAGAAAAGCACTGTTTTTCCCCTTTTCCCTCAGAAAGGGAAGGATGAGTTGGCTCTTCAAGTGAATTAGTTGTGAAGTCACAGAATATGATGTTGATAACAGCCCATATTTTTTGCCTGTGGAATATTGCATATAAGTGTTCTTTTTATAGACCTGATAAAACATCTGTGAGGCCAAATGGAAGCTATATTGAAAATGGTCTGTCTTTTGGGGGGGTGGGGGGTGGGGGGTGGGACGAAACAAGAAAAACCTGGGCTCCTCCACAAGCACGAGTATTTCCATTTAATGCTTGTTGGAATGGACGAAAAAGGTAAAGCAGGAACATGCATCCCCAGGAGGGGGGAATAGAAGGGGCTTGAGTGAGACCACGTGGAAACTGCTGTGGCCAACCCAGCACAGACGGTCCAAGCTAGGAGGCTCCCAGGAGACCCCAGAGCACAGGGAAGTGGGGGCTTGTGGTTGAGCAGACAAGGCTGAGAAGAAATGCTGGACCTCAGGTCAGGAGAGCAAGGCAAAGCCAGGACCAGAACCAAGTCCTTTGGTCAGAGCCAAGCCAACCCAAGCAGCTCTGGAAATGCAATGTGGGGTGCACTGTGGCCAGGGGTCAAGGTGATGCTGGGAGCAGGGCAAGGGTGCCAGCACCCCGCTTCTCACTGGGTGCCAGCCATGAGGGCAGGAGCAGGCCTGCGGGTTAGAAGACTCCAGGTCCTGAGGGCACTTGGGCTGCAAGCATGGGAGCCTGAGCTGGCACCCCTGTCCCACATCCACATTCCCTGCTACCCCGGGGGGCCACATGAACACAGAGTCCCCATGGGAGCAGCACTATTTTTACCAACACAGGTGAAGGGTCATGATGAGATATGACCACTTCTGCTCTTGACCGTTGGTCATTGCTGTTCACTCCCAGGGCCCAACCATGCCGTCCCCAAATCAATGCTCCTCCAATCCCTCCACCACGCCCTCTCTTTCTTTTTCCTTCTTGATTGTTTCTTCCTCCCCCCTCTCCCTCGCTGCTTTATTCCTTTATTCCCTTCCTTTCTCTTCCCTCCTCCAACACCTTGGCCCTTTGCTAGATGCTAAGGATACTAAGATGAACAAGACAAGCCCCTGCCATCCAGGAGCTCCCTACTGGGCAGGGAGACAGACAGGGACATTCATTCCAAGACAGTGACAAGCACCCTGAGCTCGGGCAGTGCAGGGTGCAGTGGAAGGCGCAGGAGGGAGTGGAGCCTGCCCTTGGAGGCCCGGGACTAACCTCAGTTTTCACATCTGTGAAATGAGGCTGCCGCTAAGAGCTACTCCAGGGGCTGTCATGGGGATTGAATGGGGCACTGCATAAAATTAGAGCCCCACAGGTCTGTGCCCAGCCAAGGCTCGCCGCCGCTCTGTTGTCTTTGTCAGGGGTCTACCTGGAAATGGGGATGAGATGGGGAAGAGGTCTGGAAAGACTCCAGAACTAATAAAGGTTTTTAAATCTCATGCCCTAAGGCCCTTCCCAAGGAGGCCACACAAAGGGTCTCCAGGTGGAGTTTTAAAGAGGCTGGGGTAGGGGCGGAGTGCGGTGGGGTGGGGTGCACAATAGGGCACTGCATCGCCGGGCCTGCAGGCTGGATCAGTGAGGCTGGTAGCTGGACAGTGCTTATTAAAAGGGCTGAGCTCTGGCTTTTCTTCCCCTTGGAATGGCATTCCTGGTGTTCTCCTTGAGACAGAGACGTCGCCGGATCATCAAGCTAATGAGGTTTATTTTCTGATTTTCCGTAAATTGGTGGCGGCTTCATTCACGACTTAGTTTGCTCCCAGGATGGGCATGCAACTATGTGATTCTCTCAGAGAGGGGTCCTGGGGTTTGAAGACAGTGAATTTAAAACAGAATGTGGTGCAAGAGTTAAAGGGGAGATACATATATTTCAAGCCCACATTTGTTTATTTGCTTGCTTGCTTTTAGGATTGCATTAACCATACATGCCTGTGTGACATTTCCTGCAGAAATGTGTAACGAAGGCTCTCCACCTCCTCCTCAGTGTTTTCCTAAGAGATGAACGTGGTTCCACTGTTAAAAGTTTGAAGGTCCAGGCGTGCTCACTCCCTCTTTACTAATATTTCTATCCTGGCAGCTCTCCCTGCTGGGACATACAGACCAGTCGCTGCTCTTCATGTGGGTACTTAGAGTTCTGTAGAATGGACGTACCTTAATTTCTTTACCCATTTCCTCGTTGCTGGTTAGGAAGTCAAGTCTGTGTTTGTTTGGGATCCTCTCCACCTTACTCCTTGGCTAGAATTCCCAGCAGCAGAATCTGGGGTGCGGGCTTGCTGGTCAACCTGGTTCCCTCACTGGTCTCTGCGGGGCCACGGAGGTAGTGGCATGTTGTTTTTGTTGCCCCTATGAATAGAGAGATTGGCCATCTTTTTTTACTGCTTGTTGGCATTTCTTCCCTCCTTCAAGAATTACCTGTTCACACCCTTCTCCATTTTCCTATTGGGTTGTTGCCCACTCCCCCCCAGCCCTTACGTTTTTTTATTGTCAGAGCTTTAAGTCAAGGCAATCAGCCCTTTGTCTCTTATATATGTTATAAATATTTCCTCTCAAGCTACCCTGGGTATTTTAACTTTGTTTAGGGTTTTTTGCTATATAGAACATTTGATTTTCATGGAGTAAAATTTGTGACTCTTATTTCCTGATGGCTGCTTTTTTTTTTTTGTATGCTGTATGGTGGAGGTCACATTTCATTCTTTTTCCATATGAGGATCCCATTACTGCAGCAACATTTGTTGAATTTTTGTTTGTTAACATTTATTTCTTTGTTTGCTTGTTTGTTTGTTTGTCCGGAAGTGCACAGGCCAGGACTCAAACCCGGGTCTCCCATATGGCAGGCGAGAATTCTACCACTGAACTACGCTTGGACACCCCCAATTTCTTTCCTGATGGTTTTTGAATCATATCTTGCTTAGAAGAGCCTGCTCCACCCCAAGATTATAACACTAGTCTTCTGTACATTTTTCTGGTATTTTTTTTCATGTTTTCAACTTTTTTTTATTAATTTATTAAATTTTTTTGAATATAACAACAAACATTCTTAACATATGATCATTCCGTTCTACGTATATAATCAGTAATTCACAATATCATCACATAGTTACATATTCATCATGATAATTTCTTAGAACATTTGCATCAATTCAGAAAAAGAAATAAAAAGACAACAGAAAAAAATTCATACATACCATACCCCTTACCCTTCTTTTCACTGATCACTAGCATTTCAATCTACTAAATTTATTTTAACATTTGTTCCCCCTATTATTTATTTTTATTCCATATGTTTTACTCGTCTGTTAATAAGGTTTTTCTGGTATTTTTAACATTTGATTTATTACATGTAAGTCTTTAATCCATCTGAAATTTATTTTAGTATCTAGGGTGATGTAAGGTTTAATTGTATATTTTTCAAATTGATAACCAGCTCCAATTCTATTGACTTTACAACCTATCACCCCCTACTCCTGATCCGTAAAGCAGCATCAGGTCTGTCTGTCTCTGGCACTATGTTCACCTGTCCATCCATCTATCAGTCGTCCTTTACTGCCTCCTTGGTTGTGTCCCATTCATTAATTTGTCTGTTCTTCTGCTCTATCCTGCTGTATAAGATCCCTAGTTTCATGGCACCTCTTAATGCCTGATAAGGTAGGATCTTTTCCCCTCTATTATTTTCTTTTAAAATTTTCATGGCTATTTTTTCCCTACAATTTGTTTTAAAAATCCCAGAGAAAAAAATATCTGTTGGTATTGTGAATGGAATCATACTTATGGTGGTTTGGAGCTATGAACCCCAGAAAAACATGTTCCTAAACTTAATCCATTCCTGGTGTGTGAACCCATAAATAGGACCTTTTGATGAGGTTACTTCGGTTAAGGTGTGGCCCAAGTCAATTGGAATGCCTTAATCCTTTTACTGTCTTAATCCTTTTACTGAAGTCCTTCATAAGCAGAATGAAATTCAGACAGATAAGAGAGAAAACCAGGGAAAACAAGAAGCTGAAGGTCAACGGAACCCAGGAGAGGAGAGAGGTTAGGAGAGGCCACCATGTGCATTGCCCCGTAACACCACGGCTTTCTGGCAGCCAGCCCCAGAATGCCAGTCTCTGGGAAGGAAGCATTGCCTTGATGATACCTTGATTTGGACTTCTAGCCTCAAAATCCTGAGCCAATAAATTCCCATTCTGTAAGCCAACACAGTGCATGGTATTTGCTTTGGCAATGAGGAAATTAAGAGAATATTTCATTTATAAATTAACTTGTAGAGAATGTACATCTCTGCAATATTGAGTCTCTCCATCCATGAATGTGGTGTTCCTCAGTTAGCTGTTGCTCTGTAACAAACCACCCCAAAACTCAGTTGCTTACAACAGAATCATTTATTATTATTTACAAGTCCATGGGTTGCCTAAAAACTGGTGGGTCTGGGTTGGACCTATCTGGTTGGCTCTCCTTCAGGCTATGAAGGATCTGACTGGCTTTAGTTCCTTGTTGATGTTGGGGCTCAGTTCTGCTCTCATTGAATTCCTTTATGGGCAGCAGGTCTGGAGGAAGCCCCTCTTGTGACAGTGGCAGAGACACAAGGCAAGCAGAAGAATACAACAAACACAAATATTCTTAACTTATGATCATTCCGTTCTACATATATAATCAGTAATTCCCAATATCATCACATAGTTGCATATTCATCATCATGATCATTTCTTAGAACATTTCAAGCAGAAGACTCTTTTTTTGTGTGTGTGTGTGTGTGTTTTAAAATAATTTTATTTGTAATATTGGCAAAGTACATTTAAAAACCATTTTAACCTTTTAACCATTTTAAGTGGGCAATTCTTACACATTGCCAAGATAAGTCATTGGCAATAATGTATAACTTTCACCACTGCGCTGGTTTGAATCTGTGGTGGACCCCAGAAAAACCATGTCCTTTAATCCTCATTCAATATTGCTCGGTGGGGGCATTTTGATTGTTCCCATGGAGATGTGACCCACCCAACTGTGCATGGTAACTTTTGATTAGATGATTTCCATGGAGATGTGTCTCCACCCATTGAAGGTGGAGTTGCTTACTGGAATCCTTTAAAAGAGAAAACATTTTGGAGAGCCCACCTATTGTAGAGCCACGAGAAAGCCAGCAGAGCCGCCATGTTTGCCATGTGTCCTTCACAAGCAGAAGACTCTTAAGGTGTAGGCTTAGAACAGCACATTGTCACTTCTGCCCATGTGCCATTGGCCAAAGCAAGTCATTTGGTTAAGCCCAACATCAAGGGAGGGGGGGGAATAGACTCTGCCCACAATGAGGCCAAGGTACGGGAATGAGGTCACTAACTGGACCCAGTAATGCAATGTGCTTCCTGGTATGTTTTCACCTGTAGTTGGTTCTTTTTTGCTTTTTAGTACAGTTTTATAGTATTTTGTATATAGATTGTACAATGCTTAACAGGTTTATTCCTAAATATTTTACAGTCCTTATTGCTGTTCGTGGGATCTTTTTCCCATGACAAAATTCAAATTGCTTTTTATTGGTATACAAATTGTTTTTCAGTTGACTTTGTCTATTTACTCGGTGGACAATCATATCATCCGCAAACTAGGATAATTTTGCCTTTTCTCTTATTTCTTTTCCTCACTTTATTGTATACATTAGGCCTTTTAGAACAATAGTAAATATAATAATGGTAATAGCAGGCATCTTTGTTTCCTTCCTTATAAAGATGGCTTCTGATTTCACTGATAAATATTATACTTGCTACTGTTTATTCCATTAAAAATAATGGCAAACACAGTAAGTGAAAAGACATAGGCCTCCTTCCAGAAAATGAAAGAGTTAAATTTGGGGGTCCTTGTGGGGGAGTTCCATCTGTGCATGAACAAACTATTAGTTTTTGTTCTTTTGGCTACAAGTAACAGATGTCAACTCAGCTTTTTTTTTTTTTTTTTTAAAAAAAAAAGCTTATTTTTTACAAGGACGAAGGGCAGGAATATGGCTCAGTTTGAGGGAGGGGCTCAGACTCTACCCTTATCCCTGTCTCATCTCCATCCCTTTCTCTGTCTCTTTATTTTCTGTGCCTGCCGACCACCGTGCCCTGCTCCCCCAGCCATAAGACAACCACAGTCACCTGGCCACGTGAACAAATCTCTTTCTTTCTCTGCCTCTCATTCATCTTTCTATTTCTCCAAGACCCATTTCCCAATTCTAAGGGAAGTAACTTTGATCCATCTTGTCTTGAGTCAGGCCTCCCACTCCACCCACACCTCAGCCCAAAGCATCTATGGCCAGAGGTCACAGGCATGCTTCATCCTACGCAGCCAACCGGGGGCTGCCTTCTGGATCTGGGGCAGTTAAGGGGTGATTTTGGACTGGGCAGACTTTGCACAAGGGTCCCCCGTACAGAGGGCCCTCAACTGGACGGCAGGAGCCCATGGCAGGGCCGAGAGACTTTGAGTCAGGCCTTGAATCACTTTTTGACCTTGGAACCATCAACAACCTCCAGCCTCAGTTTCCCCACCTTTAACATTGAATTGACAATGGCTATACTGCTATAATAGCTTTGCAGGGCTATTGGGAGAAAACAATGTAGTATTCAATGTGAAAGACTTTTTTAATCCCCTTATTATGTAGTTGCATAATTGCTGTGGTTATTTCTTCTGTCATTTCTCCTTCTTCCTTCTTAAGGAATCATTTGTTTCCTCATCATTGTAAAAATATGTACATGCACATTATAGTAAAACAAGGTAGGGGCAGGGGTGGGTGTGGGACATGGGGAGTTAATGTGGGACGTGAGGAGTTAATAGGTACAGAGTTTCTGTTTGAGGTGATGGAAAAGTTTGGGTAATGGATGGCAGTGAATTGTGAATTCAGACTGTGAATGTAAGTAATGCCATTGAATTGTATACTTGAAAGTGGTAAAAATGGGAGGTTTGAGGTTGTTTATATAGTAACAGAATAAAAATCTAAAAAACAAAACAAAACCGTCAAACTGTTCAACATGAAGAATTAACCCTAATGCAAACTATGGAATATAGTTATATATATAATATTGTTTCATCAATTATATAATAATATTGTTTCATCAATTATAATAAAGTTACCACACTGATGCAAAATGCTAATAATAGGAGAAACTGATATATTCAGGGAGGGGTACATGGGAACTCTGTACTTTCTGAGTGATTTTTCATTCAACTGCCCTAGTAAAAAAATTAAACAGTGGAAAAAAGGGCATTACAAATAATACATCAACATTGGTTTAGTAATTGTGACAAATGTACCATATCAATAGAAGATGTTAATATAGGTTATTTTGGTAATGGATGGTGATAAAGGCAGCACAACATTTTGAATATAATTAACACCACTGGATTACACACATGAAAGTGGCTAACATGGGAAATGCTATGTTGGGTATAGTTACCACAGTATACATTTGTGAAAATAATAAAAATAGGGGCAACTGGATGTGAGGTATAGAGTAACTCTGCATTATCTTCACAATTTTTCTGTAAATCTAAAATGATTCTAAAATAAAATGTGTATTCAAAAATAAATAAAAGTGAAAAGGCAAACCAGAGCCAAAAGAAAATAAAACACTCGCAGTCCTACTGTTAACACTGTAACATATACTGGTCTTGACTTTTTTTTTTTTTTTTTTTTTTACCTTTTCTATTTTTATTTTTTAAACAAAAATAGAGTCATTCAAAACAGGTTTTGATCCCAAGTGTTTCCTCTTCTGGGGTTTGAGTGGGGGTGGCATTGGAGGCAGAACCAAGGGGAATCCAACCTCCTGGGGGGAAAGGTGAGGGCCTTTAAAGGTGTTGAAAACTCCCGGCAACCCCAGTTTCTCCTTCCCAGTGCCTCAGTGCCTAGGGGGACCAAGGAACACAGCTGAGTGGGGCTGGGGGTGCCAGAGCTCAGAAGCCTCCCCCTGCCTCTCCTTCAATCTGATCAATGACACCCCCCCCCCACTGCCATCTGTGAGCCTGTCTTCCCCTCCCACCCAGCACTCCACTATCTCATCATGACCTACACCTTTTCCGCCTTCAAGGGC
>PVIY010039773.1:0-22872 GCA_004026745.1 Myrmecophaga tridactyla
TCACTCAGCATAATGATCTCAAGGTCCATCCATGTTGTTACATATTTCATGAGTTTATTCTGTCTTAAAGCTGCATAATATTCCATCGTATGTATATACCACAGTTTGTTTAGCCACTCGTCTGTTGATGGACATTTTGGCTGTTTCCATCTCTTTGCAATTGTAAATAATGCTGCTATAAACATTGGTGTGCAAATGTAGTGCAGTGCTCTTTATTTCACTTAGTCATTGTATGTAATGAAAGTAAAACAACTGAAAGATGAGTGTGAAAAAGTTAAAAAATCCTAAATTGAATATCCTGAAAATCCTAAATTGAATATGCTTAAAAGCACATTGAATTATGTTCTCAAAAATGCTACTGAGGGTGGGTGATGGTGGTGCCCTGGCAGGGTTTCCACCTGCCTTGCTGGAGACCTGGGTTTGATTCTTGGGGCTTACCCATGCAAAAAAATAATAATAAAACAAATAAAGCTACTGAATTAAAAATGATGATAAAACTAGTTCCTTGTGCAGATATTCACACATTCTGCCCTTCAAATGGTTGAACAAATCATTAGCATCCCAGCCAAGTTAAAGAGCTCCAAATTATAAATTGTACTTGGGGAGTTCTTGTTTTTTAAAGATTAGATAAACAATGGGAAGTTTCTTTCAGAGGTAAGTAAATCTACAATTAAATTTCTGCAAAAACATACATAGCATTTATGAAACCTAGAAAGTCATAAACTAATTAGCATCTTCTGATCATTTGTGAGAAATTTTACCTTTATGACTATATTTTTAAGAATTGCTGTTAAAATACATTAGCTGTCTTGTTTCCTCTTTTAGCTTAATTATTTAATAGCAGTAGTAAGAGTGCTTTGGTCTTCTGTTTTTTTTTCTGGTATGCATTTAAAATGTCCATTATTTTTTTCTGGTATGCATTTAAAATGTCCATTGTTTTATTTTTAATATTTTGGAAGGTATCCTTCATCTTAGAGTAGATTTATATATAAGATTTTTAATTTCAATAAAGATAATTTATATGCTCTGGTTTGACCTAAGATTGGTAATGATTTTCCTGGACCAAGATTATAAAAATACACTCCATTATTTTCTAGTGAAAAACTTCAGTGAATCGGTCTTGGACACATGGGCCCATTTCAAGTGAGAAAATATTGGTTAGGCTATGTGCTGGAAATTTCTGGTCATGGTGATGGTAAAATATATTCATTTGTTTCACTACTGATTCCTCTGACTTCAATTAAAATCTAGGTGTTAATGTGATGAAGTCTGCTAAATTGGAAATGGGAATTATCTTCCTCATACAGACAGGAGCTGGTATCCTGGGAAATTCCTCACTCCTTTGTTTATATAACTTTGCTTTGCTTACTGGAAAGAACTTTAGACCCACAGATCTGATTCTCAACCAACTGGTCTTAGCCAACTCCTTGATTCTTTACTCCAAAGGAATCCCTCAGACAATGGCAGCTTTTGGATTGAAATACTTCCTTGATGACACCAGATGTAAACTTCTCTTCTATTTTTACAGAGTGGCCTCAGGGGTTTCCTTCACCACTACCTGCCTCCTCAATGGCTACCAGGCCATTAAGCTTGACCCCAGTATTAGTAATTGGATGGAGCTCAAGATTAGATCCCTAAAGTTCATTGGCTTCTGCTGTTTCTTCTGCTGGATCCCTCATCTCCTAATAAATATATTGGTTCCTGTGAGAGTGAAAGGTCCATTGAAAGCCAAAAACTTCAGCTTGATAAAAGATGATGTACACTGCTCTTGGCCAAAAACAGAGAAATCTGAAGTTGGTTATGTACTAATATATTATTTCACTGACATTATGTGTTTGATATTCATGGTCTGGGCTAGTGGCTCCATGGTTCTTGTCCTGTATAGACACAAGCATCGAGTCCAACATATTCACAGGAACAGTCTTTCCCCCAGACCTTCCCTTGAGGCCAAAGCTATCCGCACCATATTGATCCTGGTGAGCTTATTTTTCTTCTTTTACTCAATATCAATGGTTTTGATTGTTTGGATGACTGTAGATGGAAATCCAGGCCAGTGGAGGGTGAACATCTCTGTCTTTGTGGCCTCATGTTTTCCAACAGTCAGTCCCTTTGTGCTCCTTGGCAGTGACCCCAGAGTCTCTCAGTGCTGCTCTGCATGCTGCAAAAGGAGAACAATTTTCCATGATCTGGTTGCAGTGCTGTGAGTCAGTCCAATCTAGGACATTCAGTCTTTATTTCATCATTTTGTAATATTCAAAGAATGATTATGAGCCAGTTACTCTGTTTGGAATGTGTGATACTGTGGTGAAGGCACTAATGTCCCTGCCCACAGAGATCTTAAAACAGAGATGAAAAGAGATTGAAGTATGAATATTGTGCAAGAAACTGTACAAAGATTATGTCATCTAAAAGAATCAGGTTCTTCAGTCAGGAAATTCTGCACTTATATTCTTCAGTCAGGAAATTCTGCACTTATATAATGGAATCAAATTTCTGAATTTGGGGATATGGAGAAATTCTCTCACCATGAGTCTTATGCTGATTCCTTGAGTATTTTAAGGTACTATAAAAACATTATTTGATTCAGCTGCTCCTGAGAGAGGAAGAATAATCTGAAAGATCCCATGTTACTAAGGAATTGAAGCCTAAAGAGACAGGTAAAAAATTCATTTGCATTTGGAGTGAGTAGAGAGATGGAGAAAAGCTGAAAGGGAAGGTGATGGTTGATTCTGGGAAAGGGCTTAGGGCAGGTTAAGATATCCTAAATTTGCTTCCGAAAATAACAAGGCATGAAGGGGCTCAATCAGGCAAGCAAAAATGCAGTCCATATTTATACAAAAATTTTCATACAAATCATTCATAAAAAGTTAATTGAAAATTCAGTTATTTAAATTAATAATATTCAACTCTGTTATTATAGTTTCAATTGAAACTGTTGAAAATTTATTCTTGAAGACAATCTATTATACATTTCTAAAGTCCAATTTTAACTATTTAACTTAGTTACAAAATATGTTTTCTCAGCACTTTTCACCAAAAGGAAACATTTCAAAAATCCTTACTACTACAGAGTATAAAATCTTTTTCTAAAAGTTCAACTCTCATAAATGGACACAACTCTTGTTTACTTTAAGATTTCAAATTAATCTTTTGTCATCCAAAATTCCGTGGTATATTGTGCAAGTTATTTGAATTTGCCTATAGAAATCCTGGAATTATAATCCATGTATTGAATTGTCTACAGCATAGATTTATATTTACACATAAATTATGAGGCTTAACAATTGCCTAATTACAGAATTTTCACAATTTCCTTGTGGTTTACACTTTCCTTTTTAAAATGAATTTTTACATGTTCTGTAAACATTTCTTTTGTTCATTTTAAAAACTTTTTATTATAGTAACAAATATACAACTCAAATTTTCCCATTTAGCCACATTCAAGTATACAATTTATTTATTAATTACATTTATTATATTGTGCTACCATTACTGATATTCATTACCGCTATGTTTTTCATCACCCGAAACAGAATATCTTCATCCATTAAACTAAAATTCTCTCTCTTTCCACCCCACCCTCCTGCCCCTGGTAACTTCTAAACACAATGTTTCTCTATAAAATTTGTTTCTTTTAGGTTTTTCATATAAGGAAGATGGTACAATGTTTATCTTTTTGCGTCTGGTTTATATAGCTCAACAGGATGTAGGTGCTTCATATAAAGAAGATGATACACTAATATTTATTTTTTTCCTGGTTTATTTCACTCAGCATGATTGAGTCTTCAAGGTTTATCTATGTTGTAGCATGCATTCGAAGTTCATTCCTTTTTACATTAAATAATATCCCATTGCATGGATATACCACACTCTGTTTATCCATTTATCTGTTGATGAAAAGTAGGTTTGCTTCCACATTTTGGCTATTGTGAATAATGCTGCAGTGATCATTGGTGTACAACTATTTGTTCAAGCCCCTGCTCTCAGTTCTCTTGGATATAAGAGGTGAAATATGGTAACTCTGTTTGCATTTTCCTAGGAACCCCCAAACGGATTTGATACCCCAAGGGGCACACCATTCTATGGTGCCACCAACCATATAAGTGCTCCTATATCTCTCCATCCTTGTCAGCACTTCTTTTTGGTTTTAAAAATAATATCCAACCTAATGGGTTTAAAGTGCTATCTCATTGTGCTTCTGATTTTCACTTCCCTATGGCCAATGATAGTGAGCATGTTTCCATGTACTTATTGGTCATTTATATATCTTCCTTAGAAACTTGTCTACTCAAGTCCATTCCCCACTTTTTAATTGGGTTGTCTTTTTGGTGCATTGTAGCTGTTAGTTATATATGTTGTGCATTAGATGCTTATTGATATGTGGTTAGCAATTATTTTTTCCCATTTTGTGGGTTGCCTTTTCACTGTCTTGATAGTGTCCTTTCATGTATTAAAGGTTTTAATTTTGTTGAAGTCTATTTTATCAATGTTTCTTTTATTGTAAGTACTTTTGGTGTCATATATAAGAAATCGGTACCAAATCCCAGGTTATGAAGATTCTCTCTCATATTTTCTTCTAGGAATTTTATGGTTTTAACACTTATGTTCAAGTTCTTAATACATGTAGAGTTCATTCTTGTCTACAATGGTAAGGTATAAGTCCAACTTCATTCTGTGGCAGGTGGATATCCAGTTTTCCCAGCACCAGTTAAGGTCTTTCTACCCTTGACAAAAATCAGATGGCCATAGGTACAGACATTTATATCTGGACTCTCAATTCCATTCCATTTGCATATATTCCTACCTTTATGCCAATACCATACTGGTTTGATTACTTGGCTTTGTATGAGTTGAAATCATGAAGTGGGATGTTTCCAACTCTGCTATTTCTTTGTAATATGGATTGGGCTATTCAGGGCTCCTTGCGATTCCATATGAATTTGAGGATTGGCTTTCAAATTTCTTTAGAAAAAAACTGGTTGGATTTTGGCTGGCATTGCATTGGATCTGTGTATAGTTTTGGGTAGTATTGCCATCTCATTAATATTGTCTCCTATCCATAAACACAAGGATGCCTTATCATTTATTTAAGTCTTCTTTTATTTCATTCAGCAATGTTTTGCAATTATCAGTGTATATAAGTCCTTCACATCCTTGGTTAAATATATTCCTAGATGTTTTGTTCTGTGAGGAGCTATTGTTTGAGGGATCTCTTTTTAAATTTCTACTTCAGATAGAAGTAGAATATTCTGTGAGGGTGTCTAGAAACACCTGATTTGTGTGTGTTAATCTGGCACCCTGTAACTTTGCTGAATTTGTTTATCAGTTCAGATAGTTTTCTTGTAGATTCTTTTGGATTTTCTACATAAAGAATCATGACATCAGCAAACAGAGATTGTTTTATTTTCTCCTTTCCAATTTGTATGCCTTTTTTTTTTTTTGCTTTTTCATGTCTGATTGCTCTGCTATTTCTTCTAATACAATGTTGAACAGCAGTGGTGGGAGGCTGCATCTTAGTACTACATCTTAGTACTACATCAGTAGTAGGAGGGGGCAACTTTGTCCTTTCCTAAACTTCAGGGGGAAAGTTTCATTCCTTCAACATTGAAATGTATTTTTTTTCCATAAATTGTTTAAAATTATAGTTTTTTGCTGGTTTCTGGGCATTTGATTATTTTAACATTATTTTGAAAGTGTATTTCCCTCCTATATAAAATTTTGCTGTTGATTGGCATTTTATTTTGCTAGCTGCTGGAATGCAACACACCAGAGATGGTTTGGCTTTTAATAAAAGGGGATTTATTTCATTAGTTCTTCAGAGTAAAGACAGCTAACTTTCAACTGAAGTTCTTTCTCATGCAGAAAGACACTTCTCTGCTGGCCTTCTCTCCAGGCTTCTGGGTTCCAACAACTTTCCCCAGGGTGATTTCTTTCTGCCTCTCTAAAGGCTTGGGCTGAGCTGCTGAGTGCTGAGATGATGTATGCTGAGCTTCTTTGGCTGTGCTATGTTGAGCTCTCTCATTTAAACAACAGCCAATTAAATCAAACATCATACATTGTGGCAGGGACACCTCCTAGCCAAATGCAGATATAATGAGCAACAGATGAGTTTCACATACCGTTGGCTCACATCCACAGCAACAGAACTAGGCACCTTTACCTGGCCAAGTTGACACTTACCACAATTAGGTTTATGTTGCAGATTTCCTTTGGCACTAGGTTCATTAGTATTTCAAAGCCAAACCAGGGCCACCATCCCATGCAAGTGGTGCAGACCCATACCAAAGGGCACTGGAGAGAGGGTCAGGAAAGTGTCTTATAAGATTGTACTTTTCCAGCCTTCCCAGGCTCTTCAGTGATGTGTTCCTTATAGTCTTACAAAGATAAGTTACTTTTTTATCCCTCTGACTGCTCTGTCTCTACAGTGAGTGGGGATAATGGCCCTGTGATTTTTTTTTGGTTGCTATCCAGAAAGGGCCAAGTTGTGGGCCTCTGCTGTCCTATTTCACAGGCCATCAGTTGAGTCAGGGACCTCCCTGCCACTTCCAGACCTCTGAAGCCCAAAGAGGTAAGACCCAGACACTCTTGGGGTTGTCAACCTCAGGAGTATGGGAAACGCAAGCAAGGCAACAGTGGAGCTCAGTCATTAGCCACAGCTTTTCTGTATGTGGAAACAGTAGGGGTGCGAGAATCCAAGACTCCTGTGCATACAAGTTCTAAGCTGAGAGACCCTGTAGGCCACCCTTTCTAGCTAGCAGCTGAAATGGATTGTACACTTTTCCAGGTAGAAGGGCCTCCTTGGCTCCCTTAGCTGGGAGCAGTCAGCCAGATGAAAGCTGAAGTGCCATGTTCTGCCATCCTCAGGGGTGGGGGATAGGTGTCAGACTCATTGGTGTAGATCAATGTCTCACCACAGTCTCTGAGTTTGCAGGACCAATGGATCCTTGGGCTTCTGAGCTGCTGTGAGGACAGTCTCTAGGTTGCATGACTGAGAGGATTAACTTCATCAGCCAAAAATTTACCCAGGATTGCACTGTTTGCTGGCCTCCAAAGAGGGAGATAGGAGACAGGAACCAAATTGAAGACCAATCTCTCAGTCTCAACTTCAAATATTAGTGGAGCCACCATTTTCTGAGCTTCTGCATGAGAAAGCTCTAGGCTTCAGGGCCAAGAGGACCAACCAACCTTTCCAGTTTTCAGTTGGAACAGGACTATGCTGCTGGTGAAAACCAATCTGTCTCTCAGCCACTGGGCTCAGGGAATGTGAGGGTGCCGTGCTTGAGCAAGAGGTGCCACATCTGAGCTCATTCACCACAATTTCTGAGTCATATTTCTTCTTTTTTTCACCCATCTTCTCCTTATATGTTGCAGTGTTCCTTCTCCAGTCTCTCAAGCCCCAGAACCACTACTTTGAATAATTCCTGCTTGTTGTTTAGGTATTTGTAGTGGATTAGTGAGCTCTGCCTATCCTTATTCCACCATCTTTCTGAAACTTCCCTGGGATTATCTTTGTTGGAAGGTTTTAGATTACTGATTCAATCTTTTTACATGTTACACATCTGATGAGCTCTTCTATTTCTACTTGAGTCAAGAAGTTTAGTTAAATTTCATGTTACTCAGAATTTGCCCATCATTTCTAGATTATTTAATTTGTTAGCACACTGTTGTTCATAGTCTTCTATCATAATCCTTTTAATTTCTGCAACATCAGTTATAATGTGTCCCCTTTCATTCTAGATTTTAGCTCTTTATGTCCCCTCTCTTGTTTTCTTTGTCAGTCCAGTTAACAGTTTGACAATATTCTTGAGCTTTCAAGAACCAACTTTTGGTTTCATGGATTCTTTCAGTTGTTTTTCTATTGTCTATTTCCTTTATCTAAACTTTACTATTTCTTTACTTCTACTTACTTTAGATTTAGTTTACTCTTCTTTTTTCTACTTCTTCTGGTTGCAAAGTAAGGTTATTTACTGGGAGGCAGTAAGGACAGGCCTCAGAGAAAAAAATTATAGGTGTGTATGCTGTAAAGAAGAAATCTTTTGTTTATTTTTCTGCAATATTCTTTCAGGATTCTTCATATTACCATAATTTTCATTGATTTTAATATCAATGAAAGTGGCAACATAGGACATGCTTCCCAGGGATGAGCCTGACTCTGGCATCATGGGATCAGTGATGCCTTCTTGACCAAAAGGGGGAACAGAAATCAAACAAAATACAGTTTCAGTAGCTAAGAGACTTCAAATAGAGTTGAGAGGTCATTCTGGAGGTTACTCTTATGCAGGCCTCATTCAAATATTGCAAGTTGCCACATTATGCCACACTCCAACCAACAGAGTATTCCTGAAACCCTAAAGAATACCCTGTGCTCTATCTAAGACGTACAAAGGTTTTACCTACTAAGGTTACTTTTTTCAGAAATTTAAAGTCCCCACATGGCTCCTATGCCAGATAAGCCCTGAAACCCAGAGTTATTCCTTTCCAGGAAAATCAACAGTTTCATTCCTCTACCCTTTAATATCAACAACACTCCTTTTTAGCATGAAGAAGTTAGATTTGCAACTATCCAGATATCCCTGAAAATTGAGAGAATGATCAAATGAGAAGGAGGAGTTGTAACTCTGTAACTGAGAAGTTAGGATTTAACAAATGATTATGACTACTGACTCATTTTATAGATATTTCTTTGCAGTTTCTAGTGTATTGGAACAGCCAGGAAGATATACCTGAAATTGTTGAACTGTAATCCAGTAAGCGTGACCTATGATAATGATTGTATAATGCAAGCCTTCATCTTGTGACCGTGTAATTGTAGAAAGCTTGTGACTGATACCCTCTTCATGCAGTGTATGGGTAGATGGATAATAAAATAAAGTTTTGCATTGAAAAAAAAAGCTTGGAATATAGGGGAAAATAACCGTACATGAAATATGGATAATAGTTAACAGTACTACTTCTGTAGTCTTCAATTGTAACAAATGTAACTACTGCTAAAATAAATAATTACCAAAAAATGCTATTATCAATTGTAACACATTTTCCTCACCAATGCTAGTGTTGGTGGTGGGGAGGTGTATGAGAATCCTATGTTTCATGCATGAAATTGTTCTGTAAATCCTCAACTTCTCTAAAGCAAATTTAAAAAAAAAGAAAAAAGAAAAAGCTCACATCCTCTTTGAAAAAGAAAGAAAAATTAAGGAAGCAACTAAAGTGAGACTTGTTCAAATGTTGCTACTTGCATTCTACTTGTTTAAAATGTCAAAATGTACTCTAATAGTACACATTTTGATCTCTACTGTTTTCCAATAAAATAAGAATACACATAAAAACTCAAAAAAGGAATGAGTGTCTTAATATCACATTTTAGGGAATAAAAATATCAGCATTAAATGTCAGTGTCATGGAATATTGATATAGACTTGTCTCTTTCTATTTACCATTCTTTCAGTTTTGAATTACAGCTTTCTTAAAGCTGGGGTTGAAATGAGATTCACCTTCACTTGTCAGTTCACTTTCAAAAATCTCTAATGACTTACCTGAGGTGAATCAGTTTTCTGCTGTATGCTCAAAAAACTTCCTGAAGAATCCCTTAAAATACACATTACCATATTCTCTGTTCGTGCTTATATGAGATTGCAAGAAAGTTTGAAGAATTCACACTAGCCTGTCACATATTTAATTTCAAATTCTGGACACTGATAATTAACTAGTCTCTATTATTTTAATTTATTTTGTCCTTGCCACCTCTGTCATATTCACTGACATATTCTAGATTGAACAAAAAACACCTCCCTCTGGTCCCTGAAATTATACTGGGTGCATGATGATTTGTGGTGGGTATTGGCTTGAGTTGTGTACCCCAAATTTAAACATGTTCTTGGTCTTAATCTGCATTTCTGTGGGTGTGACACCATTATAGATAGGATCTCTTAAAGATGTTATTCCTAGTTAAGGTGTGCCTCACCTGAATGCGGTTAGGTCTTTTTTTATGGTAATGTTTTTTGATTAATAATTTAGTTTTCTAAATATATATGTCTTTCCAGATTTTCTGTTTCTTCTGTAGTTATTTTTCGTAAATCATGATTTTTAAGGAACTTGTCCATTTAATGTAGTTCTTATAGATTAAGACTAAGTCCATAGGCATAAAGTTTATCATAAAATTCCTTATTCTTTTTAATGTATATGACATCTGTAGTCATCTTTGACTACAGATTATATGACATAATATAATATTGACTACATTATATGACATAATGTAGGCATCTCTTTCATTCCTAGTCTTGCAGGTTTGTTTGTTCCCTTCTCTTTTCTTAACGTTACCAATGAGAGGTTTATCAATTTTATTGATCCTTTCAAAGAACCAGCTTTTGTCTTCATTAATTTTCTCTACTATTTGTATGTTTTCGATTTCATTGATTTCTGCTTTTATTTTACTTCTTTCTTTCCTTCTACATACCTTGTAGTTGGTCTTAATCCACACTACTGAAATCCTTTATAGGCAGAAGAAATTCAAAAATAGTGAGAGAAAGCCATGAGGAAGAAAGAAAAGCTGGAAGTCAAAGGAACCCAGAGGAGAAATGATAGTACATCACTATGTCATGGGAAAATCAAAGAACCCAAGTATTACCTACCAGTCAGCCAGAATGCAAATGACCATTAGCCAGCCTTACAGTCACTGACTCCATAAGCCAACAAATTCCTGTATATAAGCTAACTGATCATATAGTATTTGTCATAGCAGCCAGAAAACTAAGACAAGGCACATGTAGCTGCCACAGGGAACTTCTATGTTGTCTTGGTTGCCAGAATAAGTGCTGCTGTCTCCCTACTGGAATTCTTTCCTCAAAAGAAGTGGAAGGTAATATCCTTGAGTCAACCCACTCTCTACCTTGCACCTTTTTTTCCCTTTACAGAAAAAGCTAAAATCATTTTCTGCCAAAATTGGTTGGTCATTTACACAACAATTTCCAGAACAGTGTCGTATATTTAGGGTTGCTGTGAATAGTCCATTATGGCCCAATGAGGGCCCCAACCCACAGCTCACTACAGAGAGTATGTCCATGTACCACTATGTGACAGTGCAATATAAATGCATTTAGGGTAGCATTAAACCACGTTGAAGCTGGATGGTACTTAAGTAAGAGTTTCCAAATGAAAACAAGTGAAAGAGGAGTTGACAGGTATGTTGGGATTCCAGTTTTGTTTGTTTTTTTTTTTGATCATCAATATGGGTTCTTGTGACACAGGTATGCACTTCTTGTGAAAATTTATTGAACTGTACACCTATAATGTGTGCATTTTTATGAGCAGTACACTTAAAAAAATAAAATTTACCAAAATGTTTCATTCTGAAAATCCTCGTTGGTCACTCAGGTGTGTTGTGCAACCTTACCACTTTTCCCCACCATGCTTCCTGTTCTCTTTCCAAGACCAATCTTCATCTATCTCCCTTCATTTCCACTCCATTCTCATGTTGTACTGATCCCTCCTGCTCAGGTAAAAACCTCATATTGTATTTCTTTGGGAAAATGGGAGCAGAAAAGAAGTTCCCACTATTGCCCAATGAAATTGATAAGTGTGCCTTTTGAGATACTGATATACCCTTTCTTCTCTCTCATGACTGTAGGTCAATTGTCCCTGCTATACTCAAAATGCAATGCATGAATGGGCTCTGGGTTCTATCTCCTCTTAATAGCTAGATAGGTTTACCCTTGCTGTTCTCTCTCTTCTGTTCTTTTTTTATGTTCTCTCTCTTCTGTTATTTATTTTACTATCTGCTGACCTATCCCCATCAGAATACTGATTGACATCAACCCTCTTGAAAGGAAAATCCTCTTGACTTCACCATCCACTTCCAGCCCCTTTCCATTTCCTTACACACTCCTGAGCATCTCCCATGCTACCTACTCCATTAGGATTGCAGTTCTCAGAGATTCTCTTGTCAATGGAAACTTTTCCTCTCTGTTATCAAGTCTCCTGGTCACTCCACTGTCCTCATGTCATTTAATCTCTGAAGTTTTCAATAAATTGGTCAACTCATCTACCTCCAAAACACAGCCTTTCAGCCTACATCTTCCTTGAGTTCCAGACTCATGGGTCAAACTTTTTACTTGTTCTTCCAATTTGAGTCTCTGAAGACCCTTTGCCCTATACTGAACTATTTTTCCCTATCCCTGCACCAAATATGTCCCTCCCACAATCTTTTCCATATCAATAGATAACATCACCAGCTTCTTAGTACCTGTTTCTTAGGCCAAGACTGTAGCCATTTTCTGTGCTCGAGTCATCATTTCTATGAAAATTTATCCGAAAGTTTAGTGAGTGCTGTTTACAAACTAAACTCGAAGTGGAACAGAGCTTTAAATGTAAAATCTAAAATCAGAAAAGTCCCAGAGGAAAACATGACAGAATCTTTGTGACCTTAGAGTAACTAAGATTTTTGATACAACATCAACAACAGGAACTCATCTGCAACATATATTGGATTTTATCAAAATTAAATATGTCTTCTCTTAAAAATACTTTGTGCTAGAATGAGTAGGCAAGCTACAAATGCGGGAAAATATCTGCACTCACAGTTCAAATAAATGACCTGTTTTCAGTACATAGAAAAAACTCTCACAGCAAAACACTAAGAAAAAATTAAACCAAAATTGACTAAAAGATTCACACATAATATATAAAAATAACAAATAAGCACATGAAAACATATTTATTGAGCATTAGGGAAATGTGGTTCAAAACACAATGACAAAACTAAGAGATGAAATTAAGGGAAGCTCACAGAAAAAACAACCCAGAGAAGCTAAGAGAGACAGAGCTAAGCTCAGAGGGGAAGCCCCTGAAGCCAGAAGCTGGAAACAATGAAACCATGGAGAGAAGGTCCAGCAGACATCGCCATGTGCATTGCTATCTGACAGAGGAACCAAGCTCACCAGTGACCAGGACTCCGAGAACAGAATTTCTTGAAGGCTTGAGGTCTCAAAAGGGCCTCCTAGAGTTTGCTGTTTGATTTATCTTCATTATCATAAGTAACAGGGTCAGGTCTGTGAGGACCATTTGTATATCTGGTGAGCAGTTCCCTTCCTGTGAGAAAGAACCAGATGAACAATCCATGTCCTCCCACAGAAGCAAATTTCCCAGTGGCTCTGGGTACTGTCCCATGTCACTTGATGTTTCTGTTCCACATTTTCTGATTCCATACCTGTCTTCTCCATGAAAGCAGAGGCCAAGACTAATTTTTTTATCATTCCCAAAGCTCAGCACAATGTCTGGAACCTACAAAGAATGCAGAAATGGTTTGTAGAATGAGAAAAAGGACTGCAAATGTCTCCCAACTCTACATTTGCTCTCTTGCTTAGGGGATGACACCAGTGTGTGTGTGTGTGTGTGTAGGGTGGAAAGGTGATGGTGGGTAGGGAAGTGGTGAGAATGGATTTCTGGACAAACAAGAGGCACCAGAAGGCTTTGCAGTCTGACATGTTATAATCTATCCCTAATTCCTCACTGTACAGCCTTGGCAATTCCTTAACCTGCATGAGAGTCAGTATCCCATCTGCAAAACAAAGATTAAAAATATCATCTGGTTTTGCAGTGAAAATGAAACATGAAAACTCTCAACAAAACATTTGATACTAAGTGCTCAACCATGATGATTATTATTACTTTGATTTATTATAATGTCTCATCCTAATTTTAAAACAATAATGTAATCATTCATTCATTGACAGCCATATTTACACTGAATGTATATCTCCACTGCTTGTGGCATACTGCTATGGAAAGAAAACCAAAGTTTCAGCTGTGTGTGTGTTTTAACTTTATTGAGGTATAGTTTATATACAATAGGATTCACCCCAAAATGTATTGTTTGATGAGTTTTGACAAATGTATACAACTACCACCATTAAGACACAGAACAAATCTGCCAACCCAAAACATTCCCTGATATCCCTTTACAGTCAATCTGTTAACCACCCACCCTCATTGTAATCCCAGGAATCACTAATTGCTTTCCTCGGTATCTTAAGTTTGCCTATTGCTGAACTTCATATAAGTGGAAAGATTCTGTAAGTATTTTTCTGTCTGACTTATTTCGCTCAATATAATATTTTCAAGACACAAAAAAAAGAAAAGAAAAGTTCCACAATTACATACCTATTAAAATGGTAACAATTGAAAAGGTTGACCATACTACCTATTGGCTGGGATGTGGAAGAACTTATATTCTCTTACATGGCTGTGGGAGTGGTACAGCTAATTCCTAAAACAATTGTGCAATTTCCCATAGAGTAAGCACACACAGTTATCACTTAGCCCAGCAATTTTATTCCTGTGTATTCACTCAAATGAAATGAAAATCTGTATTCACGAAAAATCCTTAAGCAAATGCTTGTACTGGGTTTATTCATAATCTCAAAAAATATGAAAAACAATTCCAATGTGCCTAAACTGTGAAATGGATTAACAAAGTGTAACAAAGGGTACATTCACAAAACTGGATACTACTCAGCAGTAACAGGAATGCACTAGTGATACAGACATTGACCAAGATGAATCATAAATGCATTATACTAAGCAAAAGAAGTCAGACACAAAGGATGCATGCTGTTTAACTCCATTTATCTGGCATTCTAAGAAAGTGGATCTCCCAAACTCTAAGATCAGAGGTCACATTTATGGTTGCCATGGTATTTTGTTGGTCATGTTGGACCCTTTTCTGATTAATAAGTCAAATGCTATGGTTGATTTTGCTCCAACACTAAGAAAATTGGTGCGAAAATTTATTTCTTATCCTGGGATCTGGGGAAGGTAATTTTGCACAAGCAGGTACAGGTGGCATGATGGAAGCAGAGAGAGAGGATGGGGCCATAGTAGCTAGTGGGTGGGACTGAGCAACATTTTGCAGGAGTGGGCTGGAGGTTTGTGATGTTTAAAGATCTTACCAGTGCCAAAGAAGGGACTGTGAGCAGCTTTCTTATCAGCTTGTTACCATATGAGACAGAAGGGGAGGAGAGAGGAAGGGCTACATAACTGTCAATAGTCAAACATAAAACTTCACTCAGATTATTAAACACTGTGGGTTGGGGGACGGAGTGACTAAAAATGGGCACAGAAGAATTATTTTGCATGATGAAGCTGATCTACATCATGATTTTGGTGCTTGATTTACATAACTATATTTGCTGTTAAAACTGCAGAATATTACACTAAAAAAAGGTAAACTTTGCAGCATGTAAAATTGCACATAAGAAAGAAAAAATAAATGATAAAGAATGGATAATATTATTTAAAATCTGGTGCTCATGAAAGGATAAAGTGACATTTGCGTAGTTACTTGAAGGGAATGGGCAGCAAACACTCCATGGAGCTATTGTAGGGAAGAGGTGAGTCATTCATGCAGAGATCTAAAATTAAAGGATTTATGGAGTTTGTTTAGAAAACAGCAATTGTTCCAGTATGGCTTGTGTGGAGATAGTGAGGGGGAGAATTATAGGAGAAACATTTAAAGGGTTGAGTCAAGACAGGTCAAGTTGGGCCTCATAGGTCTTTGCAAGAAGTGAGGTTTTAATCTTTATAGGAGAATGTATTTGGAGGTTTGGATGTAATTTAAATACATGGAAATTAATAGGGGCGTTCTTGTTTGTTTTTAGAGACTAGCCCATAAAAAGCACAAGGAGAGAAGGAGGGAGACCTTTGAGAGAAAGTTGTCAGAAATTAGGTGTGAGGCAATAATAATGGGTCCACTTGGTTAACACATGTAGTGGGGGAGACAAGTAGACTCTTGGAGTCATTTAAATGTAGCACACAATTTGTTCATGTATTGTACAGGGCACACAAGATATGATGTCATTTGTGACCCGAGGAACCAGAAAGATGGAGCTCCCATAGCAGAAACAGTGACTACTAGAAATGGCAGATCTGGGAGCAGAGTTTCGGGATTGCACTGGTGACGGTGGTTGGGGTGTCAAGTCCAAGTTGGTGACCAAACATCCAGATGGACAAGCTGAATAGGTAGATGGATTTACATGTCAAATCCTTGGGAAAGTGTGAGCTAGAGATGTAAGTCAACATAAAGATGATGTCAGATTTGGGACTGGATGAGATCTGCAAGGGAGTGAGGGTAGATGGAGAGGAGGAGGAACTGAGAAATGAGTCTGGGCACACAACCTAGTCCAGTTCTTCACATTTCACCACTGTATCCCTTGACTCCACCTCCCTGGGTCAGTATGGCTTCCTTTTTGTTCTTCCAACCACCAAAATTTTCTCACCTCATCACTTTAACAGTTGCTGGACCTTCTACCTGGACTTTTTTTACCCAGCTTTCCTAGTCTGGTTCACTTAGTTTATCATCATCACAAAGAATCCCAGCCCCTATAAAGGAACACTTGGCCCCTCTCCTCAACTTAAATATTCCTTCTGCTCCTTTCTCATCATCTTTCCATTCTCTCCTTACTTTACACCTACATTTAATGTGACTTCTGACTTTTGCCATCCTATTTCCAGGTCACTGACAGGTGGAGAGTGGATTTAATAAAACCTAGAAAGCCAGAAACAACATTTTCCAGGCTAAGAATGGAAGGAAAGATTTTGATTCATTAGTGATAGGTAGAGAGAAAAATAAATTACTCCTAGTAATGTAAGCAGAATATCTGATGATACAGTGTACAGCAGTGCAGTTCACACCAGCTGAGGGTCCAATGGAGTCTCTGGTGTAGCAGGAGAATGTTGTGGGGTTGAGAGGTTATTGAAAGCTTCACATATTAGGGACAGCCTGGATATCTGGCCCACCTGGGGCTTTAGGACAGGGTTTGGGTAATGTGACCAGGTCATAAGACTGTTTCAGGCCTCTACATGCCTGGGGGCTTCTTTCCCTTTCACCTCTGTAGCCTTGCTTTCCTGACCCCTTTCCTTCCAAGTCTGACCTCAATGGAGAAAGTTAAGTCTCACCGTCCAGTTGAGGAAGCCTGTCTTCAAGTGACCATGGTGAAATGTATAAGGGATCAGAAGGCCCTCTCTCATTCCTGTGAGATGTCCTGTGTGATTATTGCCTCCATTATGTTCTAACCTTGGAGAAGTGAGAAGCCCATGTAAAGCCTCTGGTGGCTAGTGTAGGCCTCAAGCTTCCCTCCATCCCAGCAGTAGCTAAGGACAGGTGTTGAGGATTGATCTCTGACTGTCCACAGATGAGAAGCAGATAATCGTGCCCTCTGGGTTAGTCAACATCCTGGACACCAAGCAATAGGGTTCCCAACTCTGAAGGAGACCAGACAAAAAGCCGGGTCTGCCTTCTAGTGGGTCCCACCATTACGGGTATGCAAAGGTGAGAGTGAAATGAATTTCAGAAGGTTTATGCAGAAAGTGTCTACCGACCCAGTTATTTTAGTTGTTTTTGTTTCTTTTTAATTTTATTTTTTCTATACAAAAGGAATTCATTATTGTGGCTTTGATAGTTGGGGATTTAACTTAAATCCCCCCCATGTGTAGTTATTTGATGTGCAAGCATTATGAAAAGTGTCACTTCCCACTTACTAATATCACCTCAGCACATGTTAGGGAAAGAATGAAAAAGGACAATTTTATTCTGCTCTGCTTATCTATTTATCTTTCCTGGGTCAAAACCTCACTGCACATCAGGGCTTTCCCCCTTGTTATTATTGGAAGCCATACCATACATATGAAAGAGCAGGCTATAGATACATGTCAAATTCTACGTTAAAATAGGGCACAGAAGTGTAGCATTATCCAATGTCATATACAATGTTTCAAGATTCATCACTGCCCTTCCCTTTCAATCAATTAACATAAGAGCTGTGGGTATCCTGAGTCTTAGATAAACATCACCTTAATTTCTCTGTAATTTACATATTTCCTAAACCTTGTATTGTTTAGTTTTACTAGTTCCTGAATTTTCTATGAAAGGAGACATACTATCTGTGTTTTTCTGTGACTAGATTCTTCCACTTGTGTTAAATAGATTCATCCTTGTTGATTCATGCACCAGTATTCAGCTCATTTTCAAGTCTTTTCAGCACTCCATGGAGTGAATATCCCAGGACTTACTCTTCCATGATGTATTTTTGAGTAAACGGATGCATCTTGACATGTACTCAGCTTGAAAGGAGGGAAAGTCTCTGCTCACCCCTGCCAGAGGAAACTGGACATGGTGAGAAGGTCTGTTTCTCTTCACTACCTCCTTCCCTCTTGTACTGTTGTGAATGGGAACTTATTATTGACTTTTGAGTAGCATGTAACTCATTGGCCTCCCAGTAATTTATGAAGCTTCCCAGGATTACTAAAGAACTTAAAAGCTGAGAGGGGCATGAGAAGTTACACAATCACCTCTATTATTTGATAGCAAGTGAATGTCATAATCTTTCAAATTTAATGTGAATTCACATTTAGGTTGCAGATACACTGGGCAAAACCTTAAATGTTTAAATGTTCCATCATTAAGAAAGGAAAGAGTGACAGTACACATTCACAATATTTTCAATTATGAAGTAAGATGTTCATAATGTAACATTGCATTTAAATTGGCCATTATGCAAATACATAGGTTTAAGGAAGTTGCAAAAAAATTCAATCAAAGATTTACATTTGGCTATTGTTTTTTTTGTTTTGTTTATTTTTTTGCATGGGCAGGCACTGGGAATCAAAGCCTGGTCTCCAGCATGGCAGGTGAGAATTCTGCCTGCTGAGCCACCATGGTCCAATCTTGGCTATTGATTTTGATGGATTTTATTTTAAAAATATTCATCCTCTCCTGTGATTTTCAGGCTTTCTTCAGTGTGCAATACTCATTTTACAGTCAGGGATTGGTAATGCAAAGATGCCTAAAGAGAAAGCCAGTGGAATCAGAAGCTAAAGTCAAGGGAACTAGGAACAAGGACTAGCAGATGCCAGCCACATGCCTTCCCTTGTGACAGACATCAGCCTTTCTTCGGAGTCAAGGTATCCTACTCTTAATGCCTTAGTTTGAACATTTTGTTAAGGCCTTAGAACTGTAAAATTGTAACTTAATAAATCCCCTTAATAAAGGTCATTCAATTTCTGGTGTATTGTATTCTGGAAACTTTAGCAAACTAAAATAATTGGTTAAGGGAATCTTGGTAGAGTTTATATTCACATAGGTAAATATAACAACCTGTATTATTGTCCTTTTGGTTGGTAGCTCCCCACCCACATATGACTTAACAAGAAAATGAGTAACATAACATTTAAAATCTGTTAATGGTCATGCCTTTTATAATGGTATGATCTGAGACAATAAAAATATAAAGAGGGAGACCATATATATAGAGAGAGAGGTAGAGAGTTTGTACAGTACTGAAGCTAGGCTGGTTTTAATTGAACTAGATTTTAATATTTTTGAAACTTTAATTGTCATTACAAAGGTAATCAGTAAGAAATATCTAAAAATATAGAAAAAAGGAAAGGAAAGGAATAAGGTACTACTCTTAAAAAAAGCAGGTAAATTTAAAAAAAGGGCATTAATAGCATAGTTGAAGAACAAAAAACATACAAGACATGCAGAAAATAATTTGCTGAGTGGCAGAAGTAAATCCTGCCTTCCCACTCATTACCTGAAATGTCAGTGGATTAAGTCGCCTATTAAAAGGCAGATATTGAGGAGGGACCAAGATGGCAGCTTAGCAATATGCGCATGTTAGTTCGTCCTCCAGAACAACTACTAAATAACCAGAAACACAGTGGGAAAGGAAAGACACTCTAACAGTAGCAGGGACTGAGTCCAACCAAACACCAATTGTGGCATTAATAAACAAATTCTGACTACTAAAAATAGGCCCCCAGCTTAGGCAAACCTGGTCAAGGCAGAGGTCGCTTATTGGGCTAATTGAAAAAGAGGAAAGGGGACAAACCAGAGGTTTTTGTGGCTATTTCTATGGAGGCTTGGCTGCCTCTGGATTCAGAGGCAGGACTACTTGGGCTGCAACTGCCCCAGACATAGGTAGAAACGGACTGCTTTCAGGGCTGTCTCCCACCTGTGCCTTCCCCAGGGGAGGGGTGAAGCCCAACTCAGGTGGAATCCCTCTCTCAAGGAATTCAGAACCCAGGTCTTGGCAATTTGAAGCCATTAAAACCAGCCTACAACCTCTCCTCTGTCTCCACCACGTCCCCATCAGGGAGAGCCTTCCAAAGTTAAAGGAGCCACAACATCTTTTGCTGGAGGGAACCACAGGCAGACAAGCACCACATACTGGGCAGGATAAGAAAAACAGAGCCCAGAGACTTCACAGGAAAGTCCTTCAACCTGGTGGGTCTCACCCTCAGGGAAAACTGACGCATGTGACTCCTTCCCCCTGATAGGAGGCCAGTTTAGTCCGGGAAAACCCGGCTGGAGTCTATAATGCCTATGTAGACCCTCCTAAGGGTGGGGAGGGAAAAGGAACCCTAGAAGCAGGGCAAGAAACAAGAAAACAAGAACTGAAAAATTATCCTGTTAAACAAAACCTAAGCTAGAGGCCCAGAAAAAGCTGAACTGAAGGTCAAAGAACAGATAGACAACAAATTCATCTAGCAAGAAAACCCTAGGTAAGATAAGTGAAAACAATCTCCAGAATAAACTAATTAAGGTAATTAAATGTCTAGTCGCCAGCAAAAAATAACAAATGACACCAGGAAAATCGAAGATATGGCCCAGTCAAAGGAACAAACCAATAGTTCAAATGAAATACAGGAGCTGAAACAATTAATTCAGAATATACAAACAGACATGGAAAACCTCATCAAAAACCAAATCAATGAATTGAGGGAGGATATGAAGAAGGCAAGGAAAGAACAAAAAGAAGAAATGGAAAGTCTGAAAAAACAAATCACAGAACTTATGGGAATGAAAGGTACAGTAGAAGAGATGAATAAAGCAATGGAAACCTACAAGGTTAGATTTCAAGAGACAAAGGTTAAGATTAGTGAACTGGAGGATGGAATATCTGAAATCTGACAAGAAACAGAAACTATAGGGGAAAAAATGGAAAAATATCAGCAGGGACTTAGAGAATTGAATGATAATATGAGGCGCACAAATATACGTGTTGTGGGTGTCCTGGAAGGAGAAGAGAAGGGAAAAGGAGGAGAAAAACTAATGGAAGAAATTATCACTGAAAATTTCCCAACTCTTATGAAAGACCTAAAATTACAGATCCAAGAAGTACAGCGCACTCCAAAGAGAATAGATCCAAATAGACATTCTCTAAGACACTTACTAATCAGAATGTCAAAGGTCAAAGAGAAAGAGAGGATCCTGAAAGCAGCAAGAGAAAAGCAATCCATCACATACAAGGGAAACCCAATAAGACTATGTGTTAGATATCTCAGCAGAAACCATGGAGGTGAGAGGACAGTGGGATGATATATTTAAATTACTAAAACAGAAAAACTGCCAACCAAGAATTCTATACCCAGCAAAATTGTCCTTCAAAAATGAGGGAGAAATTAAAACATTTTCAGACAAAAAATCACTGAGAGAATTTGTGACCAAGAGACCAGCTCTGCAAGAAATACTAAAGGGAGCACTAGAGACAGATATGAAAGACAGAAGAGAGAGATGTGGAGAAGAGTGTAGAAAGAAGGAAAATTAGATATGACATATAAAATACAGAAGGCAAAATGGTAGAAGAAAGTACTACCCATACAGTAATAACACTAAATGTTAATGGATTGAACTCCCCAATCAAAAGACATAGACTGGCAGAATGGATTAAAAACCAGGATCCTTCTATATGCTGTCTACAGGAAATGCATCTTAGACCCAAAGATAAATATAGGTTGAAAGGGAAAGGTTGGGAAAAGACATTCCATGCAAATAATAACCAGAAAAGAGCAGGAGTAGCTATACTAATTATAGTATAGCTATAATTAGACTATAGTCTAATTTGAAGTCAACAAATTAGACTTCAAATGTAAAACAGTTAAAAGAGACAAAGAAGGATACTATGTACTAATAAAAGGAACAATTCAACATGAAGTCATAACAATCATAAATATTTATGCACCGAACCAGAATGCCCCAAAATACGTGAGGCGAACACTGAAAAGGGAAATAGACACATCTACCATAATAGTTGGAGACTTCAATTCCCCACTCCCATTAATGGACAGAACATCTAGACAGAGGATCAGTAAAGAAACAGAGAATTTGAATATTACAATAAATGAGCTACACTTAACAGACATTTATAGGACATTACACCCCACAACAGCAGGATACACCTTTTTCTCAAGTGCTCATGGATCATTCTCAAAGATAAACCATATGCTGGGTCACAAAGAAAGTCTCAACAAATTTAAAAAGATCGAAATCATACACAACACTTTCTCAGATTATAAAGGAATGAAGTTGGAAATCAATAATAGGCAAAGCACCAGAAAATTCACAAATACGTGGAGGCTCAACAACACACTCTTAAACAACCAGTGGGTCAAGGAAGAAATTACAAGAGAAATCAGTAAATATCTCAAGGCGAATGAAAATGAAAACACAACATATCAAAACTTATGGGATGCAGCAAAGGCAGTGCTAAGAGGGAAATTTATTGCCCTAAATGCCTATATCAAAAAAAAGAAAGGGCAAAATTTGGGAATTAACTGTCCACTTGGAAGAACTGGAAAAAGAACAGCAAACTAACCCCAAAGCAAGCAAAAGGAAAGAAATGACAAAGATTAGAGCAGAAATAAATGAAATTGAGAACATGAAAACAATTGAGAAAATCAATAAAACCAGAAGCTGCTTCTATGAGAAAATCAATAAGATTGATGGGCCTTTATCAAGACTGACAAAAAGAAAAAGAGAGAGGATGCAAATAAATATGATCAGAAATGGAAGAGGAGACATAACCACTGACCCCACAGAAA